>OV651816.1:872592-948595 GCA_927349885.1 Psylliodes chrysocephalus | reverse complement strand
ATATAGGGTGCTAGAATGTATATATGTATAAACCATATATAAGGAGCCATTTAGTCAAATTAAGTGTCAAAAATTCCGGGTGCGAGAACGATTAAATAGTTTTTGGTGTGACTTCGTCGTTTTACCTGTATATATATATATATATATATAGGTAATCGTACGTTGAGGCGCCAAAAAACGCATTTATATGGACGGAGTGGCACCTATATTTACGTTGTTGCACCATTGCAAGGTGCTAGAACGTTTTATTGCATATTTGGCCTTTTTAACACCTTACTAACCCCCCTACCAAATTTCAGAAAGGTGCCTTTTCGACCATTTTTCTATAAAAACACGATTTTAGTTGAACCGTATACTCCCCAGAGGTCAGGCCGGTCGCTCACAACGCTCAGACGTTTACGACTTAGTGGCACCTCGCGAGTAAAAATACTTCCTTACTTTGTAGCACCTCACTTTGTATATATTTTCTTACTTCGTGGCACCCCAGTTTGTTTTCGTAAGTGAACGTAAGAGCACCTTAGGTTCTTTGGTGAAAATACCGGCTAAAATATATGTCGACGAACGAAAGAATATTATAATGTATGATTCAATTCCAAATTTGACAATATAAATTTACTTTTCCAGTGCTAAAATAAAATAATATAAATAAATTAAAATAAATTAAAATAAATTAAAATAAATTAAAATAAATTAAAATAAATTTAAAATAAATTAAAATAAATTAAAATAAATTAAAATAAATTAAAATAAATTAAAATAAATTAAAATAAATTAAAATAAATTAAAATAAATTAAAATAAATTAAAATAAATTAAAATAAATTAAAATAAATTAAAATAAATTAAAATAAATTAAAATAAATTAAAATAAATTAAAATAAATTAAAATAAATTAAAATAAATTAAAATAAATTAAAATAAATTAAAATAAATTAAAATAAATTAAAATAAATTAAAGTAAATTAAAATAAATTAAAATAAATTAAAATAAATTAAAATAAATTAAAATAAATTAAAATAAATTAAAATAAATTAAAATAAATTAAAATAAATTAAAATAAATTAAAATAAATTAAAATAAATTAAAATAAATTAAAATAAATTAAAATAAATTAAAATAAATTAAAATAAATTAAAATAAATTAAAATAAATTAAAATAAATTAAAATAAATTAAAATAAATTAAAATAAATTAAAATAAATTAAAATAAATTAAAATAAATTAAAATAAATTAAAATAAATTAAAATAAATTAAAATAAATTAAAATAAATTAAAATAAATTAAAATAAATTAAAATAAATTAAAATAAATTAAAATAAATTAAAATAAATTAAAATAAATTAAAATAAATTAAAATAAATTAAAATAAATTAAAATAAATTAAAATAAATTAAATTAAAATAAATTAAAATAAAATTAGTTTTGCAATATTATGTAAAGAGAATACTAGTGATCATTTTTTTAATATCTATTTTTTTATTTATCTTAGAACTGACAAGTATTTGTTATAATAATACTTTCCCTAATTCAATCTCACGAGTAAATTTCCTGAAGCCGACTGAGCCTGTGACGGCTATTATTTTTATTTGCCGTGGCGCTCAGTGACTTAGAGATGATTTATAGGGCTATTTGACCTAAAGGTGAAGAAAACCCGAAAAACCTCAAGCATTATCATCGAGGCGGTAAAGCATGGCAAATTTGTAATATGGATGTCATATAATAAAAATTAAATTACTGAATACGGCATACACCAAATTCTATAACGAACCATACAAATTATTTACAAATTCACCTGTTTTGCAGTAGAATTCGAAGCCGTTTGTCTCTCAATTATAAAATTGCCTACAAGTAAATATAAACGCCTTAGACAACTACGCTACCGAGCCAACTATGTTGTTTTTGTATTACTGAAACTGATATGGTGTATTACATTACGAGTATGAAAATTGAAATTTTTTACTCGAGTGGGACACAAGTGTATGAAATCACTTTTACACAAGTGATTTACAATATTTTTCCTACGACTACAAATTCATCTTATAAAAAAAATCAGGAAATCTGGCTATAAAGTTCAATCAAAATGTGTCTGGTTTTTTATATGCTTTAATAAATAAGTTTTATAGCGTTTTTACCTCTTGTGTTTTGTCGTAATTAAAAACTTAATTTCATTTATAAACACTTTCATAGGATAATAACGGTGAAATAACATTAGGTATAAAAAAATATTAGTCCATTTTTTTTTAATACAATATATAATAAGATGAACAATCGTGAACAAGAACTTTCTTATAATTCTACTTTAAATTTTTTGCAGAACAATAATCAAAATGGTACAAAATAAATAGCGAAAAGAACATATCGGCCATAAGATTATTGAAAAGTACCTATTTAAAATAAATAACAAAACACGTATTTTTTCAATTTTCATATTAAAAAAAAAAAAAAAGACGTTGCTTCCATTGCGCCGCGATATGGTCGAAACATGCAAAATTAATAAAATTGAGCGCTCTGTGAACTGAGCTAACAAGCTTGTCGCATAAATTATCTAATCAAATATATAAATAAAAAAAAATAAAAACATTACTTTAAAATTATTTTAATAATTTGTTAAAAATAATTATCTAGAATCTAGAAATAGAAATCAATATTCACGATTTAAATTTACTATCTTGTGGCATAATAAATACGTCAATATTCTTTATGCAAATATTAGTAATGACCTTAAATCCTTTAAAACATGGTGTACTGCAAATTTTTCTTTCATTAAATTAAAAAAAAAAAACAAAAATGCTAAACTTTAAATGTAATATTCCTGATATTTTAATAGATATGGATACTGTAGAAGTCACAAACTGTACAAAATTTTTGGGTTTAAATATCGACACGGATTTTAAATTCAAATCACATGTGGATCCACTTTTAAAAAACTCGCATCGGGTTGTTATGTCATTAGAACTACCTCTCATGAATTAGGAGTTTGTGCAGCAAAAACTGCATATTATACGTTAGTTGACACTCATTTACGTTAGCTATTCAGTTTTGGGGAGTCTGTTCTGCCGAATTATTTGGTAGAGTCTTTATAATGCAGAAACGGACAATAAGGTTCTTATGTGGAACACACAGATTAGTTTCATGTAGACCGCTGTTCTTACAACAAGAAATATAAACATTACCTTCTTTATTTATCTTAAAAACTTGTTGCATGATCCATAACAACAATTCGAAATATAAATCAAATTCCCGTGTAACTCGCCAAACGAGTAACTTGAAATTGCCTATTCCCAAAAGTGAACTTATAAGAGACTGCCAAGTACGGAAGCATCTCCATATCATGGGGCTGTCAGGATCCGCACTCTGCAGAGGGTGCAAACAAGAAGATAAGACCATCGAGCATATCCTTTACAATTACTCGACGCTCTTATTTATTAGAATATTTGTATTCAGCGAGTATTGGTTAACCCAGCCGATATAAGAGAAGCAATTCTTGGCAACGTTTTCAACTATATTAAATCTGTAGCTGGCTCACGAGCTAAGAGGTGCCTGTCATCTTAGGAGGTTGCACAATGGGCCTAATGAGGCCTAACTGCTGTGGAAGTAACCCACCCTCCACACGTTACAGATTATAGATGCCCTTAACGTTTATACTTTCTTAAAATAAATGTATAAATACAACAGTAGCTATACTTAATTCATATCAAATTAACTACGATTTTTAGATGCTTTCATACTTATGTATATCATTGGTAATTCTCCCACTATTCCAGTATCGGTTCTTTAGTTTAATTTTCTATAAATTAAAACCATACATTTTTAAAATTGATTGCAAAAAATAATGCTTAATATCAACGGTGACACACGTACAGAAGTCACCCCAACCAAACTTATCACATACCAAAATCCTGAAATTTGGCTTGGAAGCCAACGTGTTAAAAGCAAACGTTACACCATCAAGTTCTACTCATTCTCAAGCTAACAAATTTGTTTTTCGTCAACTTTTATTTAATATGATATATATGGAGCCAGAAGGTATATATGTACTAATTATATATACATATATAGGGTGCTAGAATGTATATATGTATAAAACCATATATAAGGAGCCATTTAGTCAAATTAAGTGCCAAAAATTCCGGGTGCGAGAACGATTAAATAGTTTTTGGTGTGACTTCGTCGTTTTACCTGTATATATATATTATATATATATATGTAGAAATAGGCAATATTTCTGTTATTTGTTCCTAAAAAAATGTGATTTTCAGTTTTGGGTTATTTTCTAGTATTTATAATCAACGTGTATGTACCCCATCAGTTAAGTAAATGCTTTAAAATTGGTGTGAACAAGAATTTATTCTGTTTGTTTCATTTGATATTTTAGTCTACAAATAATATTACTTGTAAAGTTCAGTTTTTCGCTTTATTACAAGCACCTACCAACCTACCTTCAAAAAATAAATAAAAAAACATGATCCAAAATGCAATGGAATTGGACAAAACATATGTTTGGTGAATTGGTATTTTAAACATTATAGCCACTCCAAGCTAACTTAAAATCTCAACAATTACAAACAAATAGCACAAACGAGAAGAGACGTTTAAATGCGCATGTGCTGATAAATTGTACAAGCGATGAAGCTCTGATCGTTTTGACAATCCGCCGACTCATTCATGTACGAATCAGAAAATATGTTTTACTGACAGTTCATCGGATAATCCGTAGCTTTGTATGAACGGACTATTCTCAATGCGCATGCGTCAGTCGTCCTTCTGATGATCAGATTCGCTGTTGGAACAAACCTATAGTATTCTAGTAACTAGCCTATTTCACAGTGCTTACTGTGTATTTTTTAATACTTGATAGTGGAATATACTCGTCTATTTGTATCTAAAACAGAAGGACCTAATGTATTTCATAAAAGTTGTTTACATTTAAGAATATTTCAGAATTATTTTATTCGTTTTATGTAAGACACCTTGTAAATAATATACTATAAATATTAGGCATTGTACTTGATCTTGACGCTATAAAAAACTCATGTTTCAGCATCGGGCATAATAAACAGGACCTGTATGGGTCCCTAGGCATTAAATCATATACATGATTCAGTTATAAACCAGTAACTAGCCTTAATCACGTGTAGATCGTGTATTTTTTAATGTTAATTGATGGAGTATGAATTCATATCTAAAACAAATAAAAAAAAATGCAATTTATAAAAAGCGTTTACCATTTGTTCCTCCATTTTGTTTAAAATCCATGTAATGTGATATTGGGTGTCGTCTTTTTTCATCCAGCTTCTTTTTATAATTTTATTTTTAAGTTTGTATTCCTCGGAGGACGCTCTTTTTCTTTTTCTTTTTCTTTTTCTTTTTCTTTTTCTTTTTCTTTTTCTTTTTCTTTTTCTTTTTCTTTTTCTTTTTCTTTTTCTTTTTCTTTTTCTTTTCTTTTTTCTTTTTCTTTTTCTTTTTCTTTTTCTTTTTCTTTTTCTTTTTCTTTTTTCTTTTTCTTTTTCTTTTTCTTTTTCTTTTTCTTTTTCTTTTTCTTTTTCTTTTTCTTTTTCTTTTTCTTTTTCTTTTTCTTTTTCTTTTTCTTTTTCTTTTTCTTTTTCTTTTTCTTTTTCTTTTTCTTTTTCTTTTTCTTTTTCTTTTTCTTTTTCTTTTTCTTTTTCTTTTTCTTTTTCTTTTTCTTTTTCTTTTTTCTTTTTCTTTTTCTTTTTCTTTTTCTTTTTCTTTTTCTTTTTCTTTTTCTTTTTCTTTTTCTTTTTCTTTTTCTTTTTCTTTTTCTTTTTCTTTTTCTTTTTCTTTTTCTTTTTCTTTTTCTTTTTCTTTTTCTTTTTCTTTTTCTTTTTCTTTTTCTTTTTCTTTTTCTTTTTCTTTTTCTTTTTCTTTTTCTTTTTCTTTTTCTTTTTCTTTTTCTTTTTCTTTTTCTTTTTCTTTTTCTTTTTCTTTTTCTTTTTCTTTTTCTTTTTCTTTTTCTTTTTCTTTTTCTTTTTCTTTTTCTTTTTCTTTTTCTTTTTCTTTTTCTTTTTCTTTTTCTTTTTCTTTTTCTTTTTCTTTTTCTTTTTCTTTTTCTTTTTCTTTTTCTTTTTCTTTTTCTTTTTCTTTTTCTTTTTCTTTTTCTTTTTCTTTTTCTTTTTCTTTTTCTTTTTCTTTTTCTTTTTCTTTTTCTTTTTCTTTTTCTTTTTCTTTTTCTTTTTCTTTTTCTTTTTCTTTTTTTTTTTCTTTTTCTTTTTCTTTTTCTTTTTCTTTTTCTTTTTCTTTTTCTTTTTCTTTTTCTTTTTCTTTTTCTTTTTCTTTTTCTTTTTCTTTTTCTTTTTCTTTTTCTTTTTCTTTTTCTTTTTCTTTTTCTTTTTCTTTTTCTTTTTCTTTTTCTTTTTCTTTTTCTTTTTCTTTTTCTTTTTCTTTTTCTTTTTCTTTTTCTTTTTCTTTTTCTTTTTCTTTTTCTTTTTCTTTTTCTTTTTCTTTTTCTTTTTCTTTTTCTTTTTCTTTTTCTTTTTCTTTTTCTTTTTCTTTTTCTTTTTCTTCTTTGATTTACCCATTTATGTATTTTTGATAATTAATAATAAAAACAAATCATTTACGTGTAACTAATTACGCACGAAAAGAAAAAATTACGTAAGAGTATATCTGAGTACCACTGGACGGGAGCAGAGGTGGGAAGGACTTTCTAAATAATTTAGAGGGTAGTTAGACTTCAAAATATGTGGCCACATAGCGGGGAAAGGGGGGAATTGCCATGATTATTGAAAACAAGGCGTGGAATATAATTATAATATCGTGGTATTGATTTTGAGTACTTTTATTCATATTAAAAATAACAGAATAGGATTTTTCATTATTGATAGTGGGTAATATTTATATAAAATTCATATCAGTAACAACAAAAAAATAAAATTATATAATCAGTAAATTTTATTAGACGCTACTTTTTTTAATTAGCTGCCACACCACTTCATACACTGACCAGAGTTGATAAAATAAAGAACAGCCACCTAATTATTTTTCTAGTTCACTCTTCCTATAATACACAAAGATATGGGATCAATAGCAATACCTATAGACCTATAGAAACAAAATTTAAATCTTCTGAAATTATTAGTACACGTCACGGGATATAGGAGACAACATTTTAAACTTTTGCTAAAGTACTTTAAAAAATTATTGTAAAGTTTAAAATGGACTGAAATAGTAGTTTATGTTATAATGATGAAACGTTAAGTTTTTCATGTTTCATACATTATTTTTTATATGAATGTGCTTATAGATATTAAAAAAATGTAAAAAATTAAATCCGATATTATATTATTTTCAATTTTTTTTTTTAACTGAGATGGCTATGCTCGATAAAAATAGCTAGATATATTCTTGATAACAATTGAACAATTGATGCCATGTCAATGCGCTTATGTGTCAAATCGATTTAATCATTATAGTTTATATAGTTCTTTCTGATTTAACTAAAAATGTTTCTGTTCAAATTTATATAATATTTTATAATAGCAAAAAACATTATCGCCAGCAGTATTAAAAGGTAAACTAAAAATAAAACTGATTGTTTAGAGAGGAGAGCCGCTTAACTTTTGGGGCCTGGGCATTAAAGTATTTTTTAGTAGTTCCTTTGAAGTATACTTAAAAGTTATCCTTTTCGATTAAGTTTTTTTTCCGAAAAACGACGTTTTATGACACATTTGAATAAAAAAAGTTTACTGTCATAGCTAACTGCATAATATGTATTTTTTTGTTTATTAGCACTTTGGTTGATGATAGATTTCAGAAGGTAAATTTAAGTTTATGATGATCTCATGCGATCCTATCTTTAAAGCTTCATGACGTGAAAATGTTAACTAGCTTTTATTGTCAACAGTTTCACAAATTTTTTCGTCAACCGGTCTTTCTTGCCTTATGAAATGTGATTTCGTTTCTAATTTTAGTACACCACTGGATTTTTAATATCAACACCGGCCGTCAGTGTAAAGTAGCGTAACGTATACGTTTGTGTATCAAATTAAGGTAGCACGGGGCGGTATAATTATAAACAAAAGCGAATCCCCCGACGAGACGTTTTTATAGGAATTATTAGAGAGCTGCGGCACCTGGTTCCTGTCGGAAATTGCATACCAGCCTTAGCGCCATAGTTGACTTTCCGAAACGCTAAATTCCCGCCCTTAGTCATTATCTTATGCGAGCAAGTTTTAGGTAATTCCAATCATTCTTGAAATATCAATGTTCCCTTAGATGCGTTCGCTTAACTATTTTTACTGAACATTAAATTTCATCGTGGCGGCATTTGATTAATTCTACTGTGTATATTTAGTTGTGTAAAACTCTATTAATCCTTAACTGGTGAGGTGAGGTGAGGTGACATGAAGTGGGGTCTTGTATGATCCCATGTATATCAAGTAATGATGATCATTTTTGCTAGCAGCGTAACTAGGGTCTAGAATATGATCTAGGTCAGGGATTCCCAAAGTATTCGATACCGACCCCGTTCGGGTTGAAATAGGTTTTTCAGGGGTTGACAAAAACGAAAACTGATTTTTGGGGGTGGATGAGATCTAAAAATCGACCCCTATTAATTAACACAAGTTCTTTTTTGAAACTTTCAAGATACTGTGTAAGTTGTGTTACATGTACCAAATTTTTATTTTTTTTATCTTTACTTTGGTATATTATTGTTTTTTTTTTTAATAATAAATTACCTACTTAAGTATTTTTACATAATTAGTATTAATAATTATTAATTACACTTGATATTTACTCAATTTTATGTCTATTTATTTTGTTAAATTTTGTTGAGAAAATGATGTCAGGTTTACACACTTAACCAACCGCAAAGTTTTTAAATTGGCAAGTATTTTTTATCAATAGGACAAAAAACTAGAGAGGATTTTTAAAATTTGGCTATGGAGGTTTGAGGTATCAGTTCATTTTGAAAAGGGGGTCTCTTGCCCAAAATAGTTTTGGCAATCCCTGATCGAGACGCTGGGACAAGGAAGGTACATACGATCCTTATTCGTGACATGCGCAGGTGCAATAGTCATACATAACTGATTGGAAGTTACAAAATTAGAAATGATTAAAAATCTGATGTGTCCAACACCTGAGTTTTGTGTCTTACCTAAAGTTATTATAGGCTTTTTCCGGTTATTCTGTACAACCTATTGCATTACCCCTGTATTAATTTAGAGGATGAACTAAATACATAATATTTTCACACACATCTTACCGAAGCATTTTTACTTTCCTATCTGTATACAGATATAAGGAATATATTATATATATATATATATATATATATATATATATATATATATATATATATATATAGGAATCATGATTTTTTTTCGACCTCGAGTTTCCAGCGTCCAATAAAAATGATTAGATTTGGAGCAGAGTCGGAACATCTGGGGGGTACTTTATGGGAGGCCGTTTTTATATTTTATGGAATATATCTGTTATTTATGTTTGGAGAAAAAAATTAATCAAATAAAAGTTACTTCTAATATTATTATCTATAATTTCTGTTTTTTGTCAAAATTTCCTGAAATGGTCCGTATTCGAGAAATTTGACAAAATGTGCAAAATTCTGATTTTTTATGAAAATTGTTGAACTAAAAGTTGTTTGCGATATCGATCTCTATAATTTTTGTTTAAACATGATTTTTCTAAAATGGACCGTAATGAAAAAATTGTAGGAAATTTAATTTTTTCAGTATTTTCGTTTTCAATAAATATCTATAGAAAAATGTTTCGAGGTAGATGTATGTAGACAATGTATATATTTAGTTTATCTTCTAAACATTTATAGAGATGCTGCAATAGGTTGTACAAAATAACCGGAAAAAGCCTATAATAACTAGATAGGAAAGTCATGTGTTGGACACATCAGATTTTTTTATATATGTATATTCATTGCTAACGAAAATACTGAAAAATACAAATTTTACAATTTTCCTCAAATTTTTCCACTACGGTTCATTCTAGAGAAATGTGTGGAGCAAAAAATTATAGAGAACGATATCTGGATAATTTTCGTAAGTTATTTAGGCACTAGTGGTTTGTTATAATAATATACACTTAATTGAAAATATTGTATGTTTATTATAATTTTTTATTGTTAAAATAGCTGTTTATGAAACCAGTTGCGAAATGCATTATTTTATGTAACGAGTGAATATTTGCGGGACGAGCAGAGCGAGTTACATTAAACTGCATTTCGTAACGTGTACATACAATATTTTTTCTACTTTAAACTAAAATTGTATTGTGGTTAAACATTACTAACATTTAAGCAACCAATTTTACTTTTTTGTATTGTTAATTACATATGCATCTTTTTATTGATAATTAGAACCACGATTAGAACATCATTATTAATTATTTATTCTCATCGACTTGCACTGGGTTAATATTGTTTATAAAAGTTATTTCGTTTTTAAAAAAGTGGGTAATTTTGTCGTATATTGTGTTTTAATTATTTTCTGCTGATTTGGACTAAAAAAGACCAAAACAAGGTTGTAAGTTTAAGCAAATTCTATTTTTAATATAAATTTTCAAACATAATGTAGGTATTTATTGATTTTTAAACAAAAAAAGGTTTATTTTAATTTCTTTTCTTTTTCGCAAGTGGTGACGTAATGAATTTTTCGAAACCAGTTTTATCATGTTCAACATTATGCAACTGGTTGCGTAAAGTAAATTATTTTATCATTAGCTGCATTTACAGAAAATGTCACTTTTTATGTCATATTATCTATTTATTTTACATCATCATTTTTGTGAATTTATGTATTTATTTATAATCACCACTCTTAGGTAAACTTGTCTTACTTCGTGGTTTTCCTTTTTATGTTTATTTGTACTTTTGTATTTTGTAATATGAATATGTTGTTTTAATATTTGGCCAATAAACAGCTTTTATTATTAATAATAGCATTAACACTATGGTTTCGGTGGGCAGAAATCTACTACAAATCGGAGATTTTAGATTGTAATTTATTTATACTTCCGAAAGTGTTTGTAGAAATAAATTCTAAGGAGCACTACTCGACTTGAATAAATCTAATTACATGGTAATAATAAGTAAACATGAATCAATGTAGAATGCAGAATGACGAAAGGTCTCTAGCAGTATTCTTTGTCATATCAAAAAATGTATGAATATGGTACATGGGTATATTGAAACGAACATCGTGAAATATACAAACTTTTTTAAAATATTTTTAAAAAATATAGAAGATATTATAGAATAAGGATTACATAGAACTGCTCTAATTACCTTCAAAAATAAGTAAAATACTGTATTCTCACTCTGTTTGAGTCATATTCTTTGTGAAATCCCCGAATAAATAAAAATCAATGGGAAAATAAACAGTATCTATGTAAATAAAGTCCCTGCAAAAAATACGGGACAAAACAAGATTTTAGAAAAAATTAAAATATTCAGAGCAAATTTAGAAACAAAATCAGTAGAAAATAGAATAAAGAATGAAAAGTTAGATGGTTAGGCTATGATAATTCTGGAAGATCAAGGACAACAAAAAAAGATTGAAAGAAAGAACGTAAAAACTTTGTATATAAGAGTAGCTATAGAAAATAGGGATATCAGAGAAGAAGTAATACCTATATACAAAATACAAGAAAAAGGCATCGAAAAGAATCTACGACAATTTGAAGTAAGGGCAGCAAGCTGCTTGTTAAATTCAGTTTATAATTTTAATAATATAACTATTCGACTGTTTTATTTATCAGATTGGTTTTTAGCGGCAATACAGAACTTTTAATACTAATAAACAGAAATTCCAAACTCGAATATGACTAACACGTAAAATAAAAAAAAAACAAGCATAATTTCTCATTTACCATTACAAAATGTATCAAACCAATTGTTAATTTAAATTTGGCCATCAAACACAGATACTGATAAATCACCGGAGATTATTTTAGAATGCGTGTCTAATGACGAAAAATGACTGTTTTTGGCGGGTTCAACAATCTTAATGGTTTAAAGTTTGATATTCAAATGGTACATTACAGGTTCCTTCACCTTTGACTTCATCTAACATCCTGCGTATAATGATAATGATTATACGTGTAAGTTCCTAGAGAATGTATAATGTATGAAATACTAAATATCCATAATTTTGTCATTTGATATTAATTATTTTCACCGTTTTCAGAGACATATTGAGATTTTGCCGGGTTTGATATTTGAATAATAAAATTAGGCTCATAATATTAAGTAGCAGAAGTAAGTTATTATTATATCTTAATTTAAGTATGTTTAGAGTCCTGCTCACAAGTGTACTGGATAATTTAAATAAAATAATTAAGTCAAAAGTATTTGGACGCTTAGTACTTCAGTTTTATTTTTCTAAAATTATTATTATTTTTTTATTAATTTATTTACCATCGGTCTAATTCTAACTACGAGAGTTTAACACCGACGCTGGTCAGCACGCTACCCCCTATTACCAGAAATTTTGGTAAATCCTCTCGTGTTCCAACCAGTGGTAGGGATATTTAACGAGCCCAACATCCATGGACTCGGGACCGACGGCTTTACATTTGCTCCGAGCAAATGGCACATTTCACGCTATACCTCGTACTCAATTGATATAACGCCTGCCCGATGTGGTATGCGCAACTAAGCCAGCAGTTTGTACAGCAGTTTCATGGTCACCCATCCAAGTACTAACTTCGCTGGGCCTGGCTTGACTGCAGATATCGATACACAATAAGTAAACCTGCTAAGCCTGGCACGTTCAAGGATAGCATTTTGCTGGATTAGTTGGGGTAGATGGTAACATCCATCATTTGAAGATATTTTGAACAATTCTACATAATTTACGAATAATAAAAGAAAACACACAGGGCAAATTTATTACCAAAATTTATTACGTTTCCAATATCCATACTATATCCAATTTAAATTATTGTCCCACTCAATCTGTAAACGTGCAAAACACTCTACAAAATAGCGTCATCTTTCATAAGTTAATAATCTTGATAACCGGATATTGTGTCCCGCATTAACATTCTCGATTTTAAGAATTCCACCATTAACATAGTATTTTAATAGCGGTTCCATCCTGCGTTTCATATTTTTTACAAAGGGTACCCGCTTGTATCCTTAAGACATTTAGGTGTCTTCTTATGACCGCAATGTCCTTTATAAGAGTCCTATTAATCTTGAGTTCGTTGCTGCTTAAGTTTGGCAGTTAGATTTTTCTTCCCTTACATATGAATATTCCAACCAGAGCCTATGGTGTTCTGTATTTACTTATTCTGTTAGCGTCCTTTTAAAATAAAATATATGATGGTTCTGGATAAGTTAGTTTTCTTTGCCCCCTTCCTGGCTAGGAGGTTTGCTTTCTGATTTCCTAACTCTCTCTGATGTCATGCTACCTACTCAAGAGTGATATTATGTTCTAACAGGGTCTGGAGGGACTACTGGCAGTTCAATATTAATTTGGATTGTACTACTACTCCGTAATGATTTAAAGGCTGCCAGCTGTCTTATCTTTAAGAGAGCCAATTAACATGATCTGGGCATTAGCATTTATAACTGCTTCTCCAGCCTTGAAGAATGTTGTAAGTGACCTCATATTTAGACTAATGGTTTTCCCTGAGTTTGCATGGTAAATCACAGCTCCTTGTGGGATATAACACAGGACTGGGATATACTGTCTGTTTTTTTTAATTTGTCTGGGAAGGCACTGCCCTAGAACCCTTCAGCACAATCCGTTACTACCCGCATAGTACTCTACTATAATAATAGCCCGTGAGCTTACTGCAAATTTTGGCCATCATTTGATAACGAAATAAAATATGTTTCGAAGACATGTAAAAATATTGTAGTTTACCAAACGGCACCTGTGCCAGTCACTATCCTGAGCAGACGTTAAAAAATTATTTTATATTTTAAAAACTGACATAAAACATAACAGCGTTAATTTTGTTTGCCCTGAAAGAAAACAACATTTTCATATATTTCTTGAGTACGTCGTAAAAAGCAAACACTTTCTTTCCCTAAGAATTGCATAACAAATATTTATCCATGATTAATAAGAAAAAACCAATAAAAATATAAATTAATTTTTTGCTGATTTGAAGATTTATTTGTATTCTTATTGTTGTGATTCATTTTTACAGGTTGTCATAGAAACGGCAAAAAAACTATGATTATGGTTAAAAAGGATTGTCTAACAAGATAAACCGTCACATAGTGACAGGTTTAGGTGTCCCATTTTCGCATGCAAGCTTTTAATAGGGTTGTAAGGTACATCGATTTTTAAGTAGAATGAGAGTAAATTTATGAGTGGCTCCTGGGGATAACAACAAAAATGAAAGAATGTTTGTTGCCCATATTTCCAAGCATGCCATTTTCACTATATGATTAAATAATAGAACTAGACTTCGGAAAACCAAAGGCTTTAATATTGCAAGTGGCTAAAGGGTTGAAATAAGGGCGTAATCTTCTAAGAAAAAATTGAGATTTTACCAGATTTTTCCACACAAGCCCATCGAATGTATGAAAACGTACATCGTCACTAGTCCGAAAATGAATAAATGACCTGAATGTATAAGTACATTTTGGGGTCGGAAAATTTTTCTAATAAGGAAAATCGAATTTTCCATGTGTTATCCCCAAGAGCCACTCGTGAATTTTCTTTTATTTAACTCAATATCAATGTACTTTTCAACCCTCTTGGAGGCTTGTATGCGAAAGTGGGACACCTAAATCGGTCACTATCTGACGGTCTAAGAGTTTTTTATTATTATTGAATGCAAATGGTTTATCCAATGTTATTCTTCTTCCTTTCACACTCACATATGGTTTAAAAGATAGGTAAAAATAATGATAATGCAGGTTTAAAAGGTAGGTTGACAGTGAATTAAGATTGTTATTTCCAGGGCAAACAAAAGTATCGCTGTCATATCTGAAGTGATTTTTTAACATAAAATAATTTTTTTTTAAACTTGCCCAGGACAGTGATTGGTACAGGTGCCGTTCAGTAAAGTACAATGTTGCTACATACCTTTGGAGCATATTTCAATTCGTTATCAGATGACTGTCAAAATTTGTAGTGGGCTCTCCTACTATAACATATTTACTGAATTAGCGTAGTTGATTCTTATTCTAAATAAATGAATCAAGACCTCCAAATTCCATTTATAAACGACGAAATAAAAAATAGGATCGTTAGCCTCCACATCAAATTGAACGAAAATAAAATGGACAAAATAACAGATAAATAAAGAAAACCAGGAATCTGGTCAGGCTATTATTTGACTAATACAGTTGAAAGTAGAAATGTCCGTGAATATTTTATTCTCTAAGAAAAAATGTCATTGTAATGTGGATTGGAAAATTAATTAATATTTAATACAAAAGAATGTTCATTTGCTCCATCAGTCTAAAACACATTGTCAGCATTGCAGTTGATGTAAAATGCGCATTAGTTGAAAAAGAAAGGAAAGAAAACCGACCTACCACTGTCAATCCTGAATTACACTCATTCTTGCATTTAGTGTCGTACGCAAAGATACATTTTTGTAGAGAGAACTTTATCGTTTATCGTGCCGAAAGAGAAATCCTTGTCAAAAAGACATTGATGGGAGAGCTAGACAAAACAATTTTGTCCGCCTCCTGCAGCAAAACCAAGCCCCCCACATTCAGGTCTTGGACGCACTCTGGTGAAATCATCAGAGTAACGTGCGATGATGACCTGACGTTGTAATGGCTAAAAACCAATGTAAACCAACCTTAAAAGCATGGAAATGAGCAACACTTGCTGTTGTAAGGATGGACCAGCTCCCCAAGCTCACCAAAGCCTCTCTCTGGATCCAAGGGGAAGCGCAAGTTGACCTTGACGAGAAGGAGGTTGTGCTCAGGCGACTTGAGGGGCAAAACCCAAATTTACATGAAGTGAAATGGTGCACCTTTCACCATGAAATCAAAAAAGACCCCAAGGGCCACCTCTTCGTCTTCGGCATCGGAGACGAAGACATGGAAACCCTAGAGGCCAAATTAATGAGAATGAGCTATGCGTTCATCTTATTGACTATAAGGCCAAAGGTCGAAAAAGTGTCTGAAGTGGGGCCCAGTGAAGACTCTTTGGTAAAGGACCTTCTTCCCCCCAATTTTAGCCAACAGTGGAGGACATCAAGCCAGAAAAAATGGCAATCGATCACCTCCAGCAAGAAAACTTCGAGGGGCCACAAGAGACCCCCTTTCCCCACTTTCGGAGGAAGGAACCGGGAAGCAATAAAAGAGGTAACGATCATACAATGTAACTTGCAGCACAAAAGGGTGGCTACGGCAACATTATGTCGCCGCCTTGAAGATACAATATCACTCATCCAGGAACCCTGGATAATAAAAAACAAAATTTTAGGTCTTAAAAATCTAAAAGGTTTAATTCTTAGCTTTCTCAGCAACCAACAACCTAGGACAGCCATTTACATTCCTAGTAAATACAAAGCCCACAATAAAGTTACCACACCAACATTTTTAAACTCTCGCAGTCAAACATTAATAAATATCACTTTATCCACGCTATCTCGGGACCCTAGAAAGAAATCCTGTCCTCTGAGGCTGGTCCAACACGATCAGACGACTACCGCATGGTGGTGTTGGATCATCTCCGGAGGATGGCTATGTAATCTTTTAATAAGGAAAGAACCACAAAACTGAAAGAGAACTGGAATATTTACAAATCTGACCTCAGAGAATACAAAAATAATTGTTGGAAAAAAAACAGAGATGCATTGAGATCCTACTGCAAATAAATTAAAGATTTCTCGCGGGCAGCGAAGCTTCAAAAAGCTCTCTCAAAAGATCCGCACCGAAGCATTGGTGCGTTAATCAAAGAGGTTGGCACGAAAACTTCCAACCTCGAAGATAGCATCAAACTTCTGCTCTCAACACTTCCCTGACTCGGTCATCACACACGTAGCCGACTGGGCAGAGGAAGAATGCAATCCATCTGTCTATGATTGACAAACTGCCAAACACATTCTAGACGATGAAAAAATTAAAAGGACAATATCCAGCTTCTCTCCATTTAAACTGCTAGGACCTGACGGTATCTATCCAGCTCTACTTCAGTGGGGTTTATCCCAAAAAATGGAGAGAGGTAAAAGTGATATTTATACCCAAACCTGGAAGGATGGATTTTACGGTCCCAAAAACATACCGACCAATTAGTCTGACATCGTTTCCCATGAAAACATTGGAAAGGCTATTCGAAAGGTACATAAAGGATGCGGTGATTACAACACCACTACGCCCAAACCAACATGCATACACCCCAGGCAGATCTACTGGTTTAGCCCTTCATCTAGTTGATGGCCATATAGAAAGATCCCTGGACAATAAGAACTCTGCCTTGGGTGTAATACACTCACTAACCAACAGGAATGTTCCACAAATGGTTAATGGATGGATACATAATATGCTCTCAAAGCGAGCATTAAACCTAAATTTAAAAGATGTGAATATAAGAGGCTTGGTTGCTAGGGGATGTCCACAGGAAGGTGTGCTATCACCTTTACTGTAGAATATAGTACTCGACACCCTCATCAGCCGCCTCAATAATGGCAGTCACTACACAATAGCATATGCAGATGACCTGGTTATTCTGCAAACAGGTAATTTTGAGAACATACTCTGCGAAAGAATGCAAGTAGCTCTTAAAATTAGAGAACAGTGGTCTATGAATCCTAAGAGAGAAATGGTTCTTTTTACAAGGAAAAGAGTGAAAATGAAATTAAAACCTCCAGAACTACTAAACACAAAACTAAACTTTGCAACAGAGGTAAAGTATCTAGGTCTTACCTTTGACAGCAAGTTAACTTGGAACTTGCATTTAGAAAACAGAGTTAAAAGAGCATACATTGCTTATAAAAAATGCTGCCGAACCGTGAGGCGCACCTGAGGTTTCTCTCCCAGAGTCGTTCCTTGGACTTACACGGCTATCATAAGACCTATGCTTACATACGGTACAGTTGTCTGGGTACCTAAAACCCAAAAATTAGAAAAAATTCAAAGAACAGCATGTCTCAACATAACAGGAGCCATGAAAACAACAGCGACTAGAGCCATGGAAGTCATTCTTAGTCTCACTCCCCTTGATATTTACATCAAGGATGTTGTTCTGATGACAATGACACGCCTCCACGGTTGAAATAGAACCTGATGTAGGACCGGTGAGGTGAGACGTCGATTTTGGTAGGAGGCGCTCTATACGCTCCCACTGCTTCAAGCGAACATGGACTTCATCTCACCGAGATTTATCTTCCATAAGCCGTATAAAGTTATAATAGAACAAATAGAAAAGCCTGAAGTGGCCGGTACGATTCATAACTGCACCGACGGTTCTAAAACAAAACAAGGCTTAACATAAAATGGGCTGTGATCAATAGTGCCAGTGTAGTTCAAATAAAGCTAACAGGGATTCTCATAACAGCCAAAGACATAATCAGAAACAATATCACTGGAAGGAACATACTCATCTATACAGATAGCAGACAAGCACTACTCACCCTAAACGTACCACGAACTTACTCAGGGTTAGTACTAGAATGTCACGAAGCTTTGGCCGAAATATCCATCAACAATGTGGCCACCTCAAGATGGATCAAAAGTAACGCCATATCGAAAGGAACCGTCTTGCTAATTCACTAGCTAAAAATGCAGCCAACCAAATAGTTTTTGAACTTGGCACTTCTATTGGCCTGACAAAATCGGTAGTGACGGACCCAATTAAATAACATTTTCTTGTGAAATTCAAGGAAAGATGGGATGAAACAAGAAACTGCATAGTTGCCAGGGAGCTCTTAAGTTATCCTGATAAAACTGCAGCAAACAAATATCTGACTATGACTAGACAGAATCTGAGCCTAGTCACAGGCATTCTGACTGGTTATTGCCAAGTACGGAAGCATCTCTATCATGGGGCTGTCAGAATACGCACTCTGCAGAGGGTGCGAACAAGAAGATGAGACCATCGAGCATATCCTTTATGATTGCTCGACGCTCTCATTTATTAGAATATTTATGTTCGGCGGTATCGGCTAACAACGGCCGATATAAGAGAGGCACCTCTTGGCGCATTGTCAACTACATTAAATCTGTAGGCTGACTCACGAGCTAGGAGATGCCTAGCATCTCAGGAGGGTGCACAATGGACCTAATGAGGTCTAAGTGCCGTGGGGGTAACCCTCTCTCCACACGTTACAGATACAGATGGTCGAAGAGAAAATTAAATAAAATTAAACGCAAAATTCTAAAATTGCAAGAGACAGTAATTATTGGGAAAGAACATTGAGTAAGTACAATTTATTACATATTTAATTCTTTATTTTTTTAACCGACTTCAAAAAAGGAGGAGGTTATCAATTCGTCGCGATATTTTTTTTTTTTTATGTATGTTCAGCGATTATTCTTTAACACGGTGTCCGATTTCAATGATTCTTTTTCTGTTAGAAAGGGGCTACTTCAGGGGTGGTCCCATATAAATTTAGTCAAAATCTAATAATTGGGTCCATGAGAAAATCCTCAAACTCTTCATTTTTTATGTATGTTTAGCGATAATGCTTTACCACCTTGTCCGATTGATATGATTCTTTTTTTGTTAGAAAGGGGCTACTTCAGGGGTGGTCCCATATAAATTTGGTCAAAATCTAAAAATTGGGTCCATGAGAAAATCCTCAAACTCTTCATTTTTTATGTATGTTTATCGATAATGCTTTACCACCTTATCCGATTTATATGATTCTTTTTTTGTTAGTAAGGGGGTACCTCAGGGGTGATCCCATATAAATTTGTTTAAGATGTGGTGATGGCATCTGCACGTTTTTGAAGTCGGTTTTTTTAAATTTTTAATTTACACTTGTAGACGGTATGAATAAACTGTAAACTGAACTTAAGTGCAGTTTACTCAGAATTTACCCTTATTTAGGGCCTGTAAATAATTAATATTCGTAATTATTGATGTTAATACAAACCAAAATAATACCTATGAGTAGGTAATACTTCCTTTTTGCTGTAATGTATCAAAGATTTACCTATTTAGGCCTGGAGTCACTGATGGATTGGATAAAAATACGTCATTGAACAATATATTACCTATTACAGGCCTTGTTTACCCACAAAACAATCAAATAATTATTTATTTTTGGTGCCTTTATTAGTGCTTACAGCTAACATGTAGATAAATACCTATGTACCGAAGGTCATGTGTAGTTTTCTTTTTATCAAATGCCTGTGTTATCGCTGCTTCATAAACAAAGGCGCGATATTTAAAATTTTATGCTTGCTTTTTTCGCAAATCGTATTTTGTATATTTGTGACGTTGTCGGCTTGTGCGGGTTTTACGAAAGTTTTATTCTTTCGTTGAATTATTATATTTTGTTTAATTTTGTCGACTTATACTTTAATTTTACTGTTTAAAAAAAAATGAATTTTCATTTTCTTTTTAAATAAAATGTTGGAACTTGATTTTCAGAGACCGATTCATCTAATGACTCTGGTTCGGAAGAACATTCAGATTCATTCAAAATAATTAGACGAAATTCTCTATCGTCTTCTTCGGTTTTGGACAATAATCTACAAACAAAGCCACTTACCAATGTTAATCCGCACATTGAAGCAGCACTAGGAGCTGACCCAACTGTTGAATCACCTCTAGGAATTCTGCTAGACTCAAAATTAGTATCTTGTTGGTCTTCTTATCTCTCCTCTGGTTTAAATAAGCAACTCGGGAAAAAACTTTTAAATGAATAGACCGCTACTGACAATATTAAAAATATTCATCACCAAAAATCAACTCCGAAGTGAGACTTCTCTGTTCCTCCAAAGAAATCAAGAAAGACTAATATTTGGAACATTTACAAACTTGTTTGGGTAAGGGATTGAGTGCTCTTGGGGCAGATCTGAATAACGTTTTAAATATGCCAGCCCAACAAATATCCGGATGTTTGGGACCTCTGACTGATGCATTAAAATTGCTCACACATATAAATTACCTTATATCATAGAAGACATTATTTAGAACCCAAATTGAAGCCAGAGACGAGGAAAATTGCCCGTGAAAGTAAAATTCAGACTGA
Organism: Psylliodes chrysocephalus; assembly: GCA_927349885.1. Lineage (NCBI taxonomy): Eukaryota > Metazoa > Arthropoda > Insecta > Coleoptera > Chrysomelidae > Psylliodes > Psylliodes chrysocephalus. The sequence continues at coordinate 927,480 of OV651816.1, read as the reverse complement.
CTTATTTGGAACCGACTTGACAAATAGATCCAAAGTTATCCAGACTTTAAAACGAACGAGCATGGATTTAAAAGCTTTTGTTGATCATTAACTGAAAAACTCAGCCTTGAAGGGGAACGATGAAATTATCCACATACACTTTCAAAAGATAAGATAAGGACGCCAATTCAAGAAACAGAGGACAACGAAGACAGATACTGTGGCGACATCATAGCACCACATAGTCTTACCTTTAGTTTTGACTTTTACGTCAATTTATTTTAAGGTTTTTTAGTCAGTTTTTATTTGAGGTTGGTCAAGTGTCAATATCAGATGGTACCATTATAATATCACATATATTATGATTATGAATTATGATCTTGGTCGATAGCTGCGTACACTAGCACCCTACTTATCCAATGGATGGTAACCATGGAAAAAGAAAACAAAAATGGATTGATTACTGATTCGAACAAGACAAGACGTACCTCGACACAACATTTTTTATATAACGCTTTTTTATAATTTAAAATAAAATTATTTTACTCAGATCCAGATATTCTGCGTATTGATTTCCTGCTACCTACAATTGGTTACCCCGAACGAGCACACTTCAACTGCAAGGAACCCCTTTAGAGCATCCCGAAATAACATCCATGACTAGAACTTAAGACCCCGAGAGCAGATTCTACACCCGACAAGATTCCACACCCGACAGAAGATTACACACCCGACAAATTTCCACACCCGACAGAAGATTCCACACCGGAGAGAAGATTCCTACACCCGACAAGACATTTTGAAGATTCCACCCAAGAAAGCAATTTCCATTTATGGTTGATACCTTTTTTTGGGTAAGTAGGGTGTTTTTGTTGGTGTCTTTTATCGATTTTGATCATATTTAATGCCTACAGACAGTCTGACATTGCCAGTTGAGGAGCCTCAAACCTCAGTTGATAATAATATTTTTATGGAAGACATTTCTAAAGTTAAACTGCCAGTTTTTTGGGCGCATCAACCAGATCTATGGTTTAAGTACATAGAAAGTCAATTTTATATCCATAAAATCCATTCTGAGAAAAGTAAATTTATTTCATTTGGCGATCGCACATTTACCAGCCGAAATGTTCGCTAAGATTTATAATATAATCTCTGATCCCCCAGAGAATAATGCTTTTTCTACCTTAAAAGAATCAGTTATAAATAGACTTTCTCTCTCTGAAGAACAACGGTTAGATAAATTACTATCCAGAGCTGAAATGGGCGATAAAAAACATTCAGATTTTTATTGAGAATTAATTAGATTTTCAGGTGATTCTATAATTCATGAAAATTTATTATTAAAAATACGGAGAAGAAGACTCCTAAAATTTATAGATATTTCTTTAACTGTATCTGGAAAATCTTCTACTAAAGACTTATTGGATATTGCCGATAAAATTTGGGAATCGTCCCCTTCCTCTAATTTTTCTAATTATACTGGTAACAAAGACGAAGTTTTTTCTATTAATAAAAATACCGAAATTCTAAATCTTTCCAAATCAATAAATGATTTAAATCAAAATTTTAAATTAATGATGGGTGATTTAATTAATAAACAAAATGAATTAGAAAAAAAGATTATGATATTGGAAAATAAGGGATCCTCTCACACATCACGTGATGATTCCAATCAAAATTGCTACTGTAGATCTTCTTCAAGATCTAGAAGCAGAAATAGATATTTTCGTAAATTCAATAAGGAAAATGAATCGAATGATCCATTATGTTTTTATCACAGTAAATATAAGAAGAACGCATATAAATGTGCAGGACCTTCTTGCTTAATGTACGAAACTTTCAAAAATTCTATTCCAAAAAACGAGTAAAATCAACATTAGGTAGTATAGGTGGAAAATCTTCTAAAAGATTATTTCTTTTTGATAAATTAAATAATTTAGAATTCTTGATTGACTCAGGAGCTGATATTAGCGTGGTTTCAAACAAAATTTTCAAAGGATTAATAGATAAAGAGTTTATTCTCACTTCAGCTTCTGGCAATACAATATCTACTCATGGAAAAAAATTTCTTAATATCGATATTGGATTGCGAAGAGTATTTCCTTTTCGTTTCACCATTGCAAATGTAACTAAACCAATTTTAGGTGCAGATTTCTTAACTCATTTTGGCCTAATTTTGGATTTCAATAATTCTAAAATACGCGATAGTGAAACTTCTATTGGAAAAATTTTTAATTTTTAAACTAAAGACAATTCACCTAAACTATTTAATGTTGAGACTAAATATACGGAACTTTTAAAAAAATATCCTGGAATGTTTTCATCTCCAAATTTTAATTTATCTGCAAAACATAACGTTAAACATCATATTATAACAGAAGGAAACTTACCTTTTTGTAAACCTAGACGTTTAGATCCTAAAAAATATCAAATTGCTAAACAAGAATTCGATCAAATGATTGAATTAGGCATTTGTCGACCTTCATCTTCTTATGTCACTTCTGCTTTATACATGGTCCAAAAAAGGACTCAAAAGATTGGAGACCTTGTGGAGATTACAGATTTTTAAATAAAGTAACGGTACCTGACAGATTTCCTTTAAGTTTAATTTCTGACGTTAATGTTAAATGTCATGGTTGTAAAATTTTCTCAAAAATCGATTTGGTTAGGGCCTATCACCAGATTCCGATGGCTGAAGAAGATATTTTTAAAACAGCAATCACCACTCCTTTTGGATCTTTTGAATTTCTCAGAATGCCTTTTGGATTGCGAAACGCTGGCAATACCTTTCAAAGATTCATTACCGAAGTTACTAGAGGCTTAGATTTTATTTTCGTCTATTTAGACGAAATTTTAGTCGCTAGCAAAAATTCAATTGATCATTTTAAACATTTGGATATTTTATTTGAAAGATTACACTCTTTTGGCGTTAACGTTAAACCAAGTAAATGCATTTTTGGAGTTGAAAAAATTAATTTCTTAGGTTTTACTATTTCAGCGGAAGGATTATTTCATTCAGACGAAAAATAGAATGTATTAAAAATGTTCCTAGGCCGAATACTCTCAAACAATTACAACGTTTTGTTGGTATGATAAATTTTTATCACAAATTCGTTCCAAAATTCGCCCAAATTTTAGCACCTTTGCACGATTTTATAACATTTTTAGACAAAAATAAAGTTAAAATTATAAAAGATTGGCCATTCGATTATGAAAAGAGTTTTAATGAAGTAAAAGAAGCACTTATTAAAGCATCTTTTCTGGCACATCCTTCAGAGGGATCCATTCTATCACTTAAAACAGATGCTAGTAATTCCTGTGTAGGTGGTATTCTTGAACAAGAAGTAGACATGGTGTTTAGACAACCCATCGCTTTTTTCTCAAAGAAATTAACCAAATCGCAATTAAACTATAGTGTTTTCGATAAAGAATTATATGCAATCTACCTTTCAATCAAACATTTTAGATATATGTTAGAATAAAAAGATTTTAAAGTGTTTTGTGATCATAAACCAATTGAAAAAGCAATTTTCTCCAAAACAGATAGATCTCCTAGACAATTCAGATATATATAATATATTTTACAATTTACTAATAAAGTTTTTTACGTAGGTAGCAAAAACGTAATAGTCGCAGATTTCTTAAGTAGAATGGAATAAGATTTTATTTCTGTAGAAAAAATAGAATCGGAATTAGATTTAAAAATAATAGGAGACGAACAAGAATTAGATTTAGAATTAAAAGGTTTATTAGAGTCACAAAATCAAAATAATAATAAAAACAAATTTCATTTACAAAAAGTTCAAGTTAATTTCCCACCAGCAGATATATGGTGTGAAACTACTAATAATACTTTAAAACCTTACATTCCCAAGTCACAACGTTATAATATTTTTATTAAGGTACATAACGTGGCGCACACAGGAGTAAGAGCACTTTAAAATTGATAAAAAATAGATATTTTTGGCCAAGAATGAGCAAAGATACACTTATGGTCAAAATCTTGCATAAATTGTCAAAAGGCAAAAATTTATAAATATACAAAATCACCAACAGGTGAATTTTCAATCCCAAAAGGTAGGTTCCAACACATCCATATATATTGTTGGACTCCTTAAACCTTCAGGAGGTTGCACCTACCTATTAACACTTATAGACAGATATACGAGATGGGTAGAAGTTTATCCTTTAGCAACAATTACTACAGAAGTAATTATAAAAACATTAATTAATAATTATATAGCTCGTTTTGGTGTACCTTATAGCGTCACACACGACCAAGGTAGCCAATTCGAGTCACATTTATTTAAAGAATTTAGCCGAAAATTAGGTTTTAAAAATTTACACACTACTAGTTACCATCCAGAATCAAACGGAATGATAGAACGATTCCATAGAACATTAAAAGCATCTCTTATGGCCAAACTGCATAACAATAATTGGAAAGATGAACTACCATTGATTTTATTAGGTTTGAGAAGTGCAGTAAAGGAAGATTTGAATTGTTCTTCCGCTGAACTAGTCTATGGACAATCCTTAAGATTACCAGGAGATTTTTTTGTAGACAGTAGTGAAAGTTTTGATACTGATTCATTCTTAATTAAATTACAAGAACATTTCGATAATATAAATCTCACTAAAATATATAGACACGGTACAAAGAAATTTTTCATTTCACCAGATTTGATGGAAAATGATTTCGTTTTTGTTAAAGTTCAAGGTATCAAACCTTCATTAACTCCTTCTTTTGAAGGACCGTACAAAGTCATTAGTAGAAATTATTTTAATTAATGGCAAAGAATCATTAATTAACATAGATAGGTTGAAGCCAGCCTTTTTTTTTATTAACAGAACAAGATGTTCAAAATGTTTTTTCAAAACCGAAGAAAAAGGTTTCTTTTGTTTTTAACCCAATAAGTTATAACTGAACCATTATTTTTATATGGGTGGTTCTTTTTCTTTTTTGAGCGGGGAGGTTATGTGGCATAGCACCACATAGTCTTACCTTTAGTTTTGACTTTTACGTCAATTTATGTTAAGGTTTCTTCATTGATAAGGCAACGTAAGGATACGTCATATGTATTATTTTTGATATACAAAAGTGGGACCGGTAGGCGTGGCTTTTGCACTCACTAAAATGGCGGAAGAGCAGAACCGTATTTACAAGTTTTTATTGTACTATTTCTGGTTAAGTATCATTATTTGAATTATAAAAAAATTATTTTCCTTTTTATTGACATTGACTTAAAAGGTGGTGGAAGGCAGAGGTTATAAAAGAAGGGGATTTAAAAGCTTAAATATGCCCGGTTTTCAACCGAGAGGTGCTGAATAAAGTAAATGAAAGAAATAAAATATAACTGATTTAATTATCACTCAAGTGGCTATTAAGCGCTGGAGAATATATTATTTGCAAAATTGCAACTAATCAATGACCATGATATAACTAACTTGGGGCCGATTCCACCATTGGGTTTAACGAAGTTTAAAATGACATTTTTACATAAACTGTAATTTTAATCTTCAATTAATAGTTTAAACTTTAACACAGTGGTAAAATTAACCCTAAAGCGTTGAAATCATTCACAGAAAAAATAAATAATACCTTTTTGGTTCACATAAGCGACAAAAGTAAACAGAGTTCGATTTATTGGATCAGTCGTCACACGTTTGCACTAGGGCACATAAATAGCTCAATCTTTAGTTTTTCGTTTTTCTATGAGCCCAATGCTTTTTGTCTTTAAATCGGAAAGTACAAGGTCGCAAATGTCAAGTAATCCAACCTTACTTTAATTAATAGCTTTCTCGAAATTAAGAACAAATGTTCATACACTAAAAGCTCGATAATCAGATACGAAACTTAATGCAAGGCTCGCGGAAAATGGCTAATAAGCAATCTCTGTGTAGGTAGATGCACTGTTCAGGAAATCAAAATGTGGATTAATCTTACTTGGTCTTGGTACTTTTGTAGATTAAGACTGAAAGGTGTATATCTTCATGCAAGACATTCAGTAAATCAGCGAAGCCACAACCAGTGGTGTGCAGGTGCACTTCTAACAAATGTAAAATATGAAGTGATCTTACTTGAGCCCTATAGATCCAATGACGATATTATGGTAGTTGGTTTGAGCTGGGCTTCTCACCATCTGCAGAGATTATGGCTACTTATGTAAAGACCTACCGTTGTAATACACAACATGCACCACAAGCGTGCCGGTCCAATTTAATTGATCTATGCACAATAATCATGCATGTATGATTGAAAGTCTGACAAAGAATTGAAATTGTAGGCTGGTGATAAAGGGAGGCCAACATCTAGGTAATAAATGTTTGTCGAGTTAGGAAAAGTATCCACTGTAAGCGCTTTTCTTGACCACATGACCACTAAGGTAAAAACCAGAATATTTCCTAATACACAATTTCTTCTCTAGGCAAAATAAGAAATAAATTTGTGAGAGTACTTCCCAAGTGTTTTTACAAAAGCTCTAAGAACAAAATTGACGAAAATGGCCTAATCCAAGTTCAAATTCTAAAACTTGAACATTAAAGATAAGTATCTTACTGTAAAACAAGTAAAATGAATGGTTGAATAATTCATTACCTACGTGGAGGTAGAATAGGGACTAAAGTTTAGCAGAAAAAGCTACTAGAAAAGGTGACTGGGGCATATGAACGTCAAGCAAATATTGTAAATGAAAATAATGTGTGCTGTGATTAAATAAAAGTGTACAAGGAATAAAGTTTTAATATTTTCTTATTCATATCTAGGAGTGATATTTATTTTTAATACTAGACAAACGGTTATGGTTTTGTTGCTAGTCTCATTAAAAAAAACTAAGTGAGTATTGATGTCTTGATGTTAAATATTTATTATTATAAGAACTTATATGCACTATACAAACTTGAATATCATATTCCTGAATTCATTTCAAGCATAAAATGTCCTATGAACAAACATTCAATTCTGCATGGTTACCAAGCTACAAGAGTTTAAATATCAAAAGATATATTAACATAGTATGCCATGTGTTCGAATATGTCGAAACACAGCACTAAATATTTGGTGCCTTGGAACTTGTCGGTATGGAAATCGTCACCGATACTCCATACAAGCAGGTCGCGAATATTCATTGTATTGTATTTTCAACAGTCTCCACTTTAAGGTCCCTATGAAGATCAGTATTGTGGCAGTACCAGGGTGCATTGGCGATGTTCCTTAATGCTTTATTCTGGAAACGTTGAATAACTTTGATGTCACTTTTCTGACACATCCCCAAAGTTGGCGAATCGCTTCATTTTCACCAATTCCTTTAAACGCACTAATCTGAAACAAATTATAGGTAATTAAAAAGGTATATTATTTTAAATTAACTATAATAAAACAAACAATACTCATGCATACACAAAACATGAAGCTCTACTTTTCAATCAGCTGTAGAACTAATAAATTAAATTGGTGGAAGGACAGCAAATGTAGGTTATATTTAAATAGAAATAAGAATATAAAATGCCTATAAATTAAATTTGACAAACGAAATGGCGTACGATTAATGTACTTCTCAAGAAAATGCTTGAAACATATACTGCTGAATTTATTATACTTGTTGACAAACTATCCACGCGCTACGTTTTATAGGATTTTTTGAAAAATCTATAAATATTATTTCATATGAAAAAGTATTATTCCAATATAGGTAGGCCTAACAGTTGATAGATGATTTTTTTTGCATTTTTAAAAGCATACTTTTATACATTTTATACAAACCTGTCATAATACTGTCCTGTATAATATTTATAATTTTGATACTAACCTATGAAACGTTATTCCAGTCGATTTTTCACAAAAACGTCTATCGCTAGAGCAGGAACGTATAACACAGCAAGGCATTATATACTTTATAAGTTTGTAACACTCAAAATTTGCTCAAACACAAATTAAATTCAAATTTAATTACACAAATGACACTAAAAATATAACCTATAAAATTTGACAATTTGCACTCACAATAATGGCGGACCGGTCCCACTTTTCGCTTACGCATGTCGTATCCCTAGGTTGCCAGATCAATGGGTTTCTTAGTCAGTTTTTATTTGAGGTTGGTCAAGTGTCAATGTCAGATGGTACCATTATAATCTCCGAGCAATTACTACTAGAGGGAGTCTTCCCCCCTTCCCCGCGCTAAATTTTGTTAGCAACATCTACTCCCCCCGAGGGGGAAAATACCTCTTCTGTAATTCTGTGAGCGCCAGTTCTGACACTTTCTGACACATGTCAATTTCTTATTTGTATTTTACGGAAAATATTATTATTTATAACGTTGTAAAGGTTGTAAATGTATATTTAAGATTTATTATCTCTAATAATATGGTAAAAACATGCTTTATATGTAAAAGGCCTGTTGAAAATGCTTCTTCAAGATAATATCATAAGTAAGTACAGACACAACCTAATTATCAGAGGCGGTGCATTAGGCAATCACCTTTAATTTTCAATTAAACTTTTTTATTTTCTTATCGAAAAATTAAAATTAAGAGCAAGTACACTCCAGCTACGTTCGTCTTCATCCGTCTCATAATGATTATAGTAAAGGTTAATTACTTATTATTATTTTAATATCACATCTTTGTAAAGTTTATTGTTATTTTTTTTAGGTTTCCTTTTCTTGATATGAGAAAGAAATACATGGTTCCAAAATATAGTTATTCAACAAGTGACCACCTGAATAACTTTTTAAGCTAATGCATTTTCATTACAGATCTCAGGGAAGGAAAATATTAAAGAAAAATGCAATTTCGACAAAAGAAGTATAATAATCAATCCTGTCACTACTTCTACACTATATTCATCTGCTACTAAAATACTAAAACAGCAAGTAAGTAGAGAAACTTAAGTTTCTTTCAAAAAGAATGTTTAAGGAAAAAGGCATAGCTATTTTTTTGTTGACACTTTTTTTTAACTAATCTAAAAGACTAATTTTGTGTATTGTTTAAATGTTCATTTTTTGCACTTAATTTGTTTTAAGTTTAAACAAAATGAACTTCTAAGATATGCATGGAATATCCCAAAAGAGCTAAGGAAGGTTTTAAAATTATTAAGAAAAGTATTCAGAGCCAAAAACATAAAATAGTCTTCCTGTCCAAAATATAAATAGGTATAAATATTTAGATATTATGAGTGATTTTTTATTCTATAAATAGAACATAATTTGCTTCTAAATCACTACCTAATGAACTATATTATATAGTACAAAACTGAACAAGAATATCACATTATTCATGTTTTTTTTTTTAATTTCCTTAAAAAACGTTCCAAAAAATGTGAATATTTATTATTGGAGTTAACATCGTTATGCTAAAACAATACTAGAACAACTTAAATAATGTGGATTTTGACTATTTTGAGTTATGCAGATCATTATGATCTAAAATAATGTTTGTCTGGTGCTATAGTCAGGTATAAAAACATTCATTTATTTAAACACAGTTGCAATATACATTTTATTTAGTTTTAAGTTAAAACCTATTAGGACATCCTAAAATTACTTTTTTCGTTTGATGTGAGATTAATTATTCTACATTTTTGTTGGTGAAATAGGATATATTAAGATGTCTTACTGTTTTCTCTGATTATCTAAAAAGTTAGAACAATATACAAAGACTGTTATAACAAAAAAGAGATATACTGAAACACACAATTAGTCAGTTCAATTGTACGATAATTAAGCAGAAATCCAGAAAACTTTAAAAATGTGTTTAAATGTGTTTTTACTATAACAAGGACATAATTATTAAAAAAACTTGGCACATTAACATTGACGATGGGTTTTAATAATATATATTATACAAATCACAACGAACTACACAAAATGACATTATTAATAATTTAGTAATAAAAAAGTTAAGTACAATGATGACATTAAAAGTTGAGTTTTTCGAAATACTTTTTTTAAATTGTCTCAGTAACTACCTAGTATTTTTCTAGCACAATGATATATGAATGTGCATTGTGTAATATCTTTTATTTTAGGAATAAAATTATATATTTTTTTGCAGGTTTCTGTTAACAACGATTCCAAGAACTTTTGAAAATATTATTAAAACGGCATTTGCAAATATAATTCCCAATTAAGAGCTTTTGATCTAACATTAAATTTTTATTCTCCATAAGGTTATAGCTTCCTCAGAAGAAAGTTTATCAAGACTTACCAGACTCAAAATATCAAAATTTTACCAACCAATTGATGGTTCTACTGGTTTCCATAGGAAAATTCTCTTCGAAACTACTAAAAGAAAAGTGGCAGAGGCAACCGAAGAAGGCAAAAAAGTCTTTTGCAAAACAAAAACTAGAAATTTGTTTAAGAATCTATTGTTTGAAGTTTTACCATTAATAATTTTTGATAACGATTTAAGATTATAAAGTTCTATTATGAATTTTACTCTTTGATAACCTATGTTTAAATTTTTATTAGGACCAAAATAAATTATAATTTTCTCTTCAACTACAAAAACCCTCATAATATTAAAAAGGGGAAAACGTTAGATTAGTTATGTTCAGGAATAAACTCTTTAAACATTTATCTACTTAAAATGTGTTACTTTTAGAAGGTATGTTATTAACTTTCTATTTGTACTTGTATTAATTTATTTTATTTTATTATCAGTTGTATTTTCAAATTGATTTTGATATTAATCTTATCTATTTATATATTTTTTATACTCACATATATGTTTTTTTCATTAAAACAAACGTTTATTAGCTTATTAAATATAATAAATTCATGTTGTTTTATTATATGCTTGTATGAATGATTACTTTTATTTCCTTTTAAAAATGAATTTCGAAGATAAAGCCGAAACGGTGAGTGAGAATAAAAATTAGACGAAAGTGACGATATTTACTGGAGCTTTCATCTACACGCTCCTTTTTCTAGCCATCTACACCTGAGCCAGCAAGATTCGTCTTCCCTCCATCCTTAAATTCTCAAGATTTACAGAGAAAACGCCGTCCTCTTTAACATATCCAGACCTTCTTTGATGGGGACTATACCACTACATTATCAGCTTTATTTGTTATCCCGAGCAATTTTAATGCATTCGTAATTGCTCATTCTCACCTCTTCTCTTGTAGATTCCGTACTCAGTTTTCTTATTTTTAGTTACGTTTTATTTTCACAGCTTTAATTCTATAATGCTGTAACGCTACAATATGGATCCATTTATGTGGTTTATACTATTTAATGTTATTCGTAAGTGACCAACCTATTATAATAATTAAAGATTATTGTATTACAGGCCTGAAGATGTTCCTGTAAGGCCGAAACTAGTCGCTCCTGTATTTATAATAAAATTTATTTTAAGGTTTTATTCTTCAATTGAAAAAATTAGACCTTTACAGTGATTTTGTTTCTTTTTCTGCATTAGACATATATATGATGGTATTCATTTTAAAAATAGTAAAATTAGCAAATTTTTTAGTTTTTTTTACAATTAAAACGTTTGGACAATGTGTGTTTTTATAGATAAATGATACGCCACTGAACAAGAAGGATGTTTACCTTCCCCCTTGTGTCTGCTTCCTCACTTCCTCTACAGATGTTGCTAACACAACAATCGCCTACAAACTCGTTTTCACGCTCCCTCTATTAGTAATTGCTCGGAGATTATAATATCACATATTATTATATTATGATCTTGGTCGATAGCTGCGTACACTAGCACCCTACTTATCCGATGGATGATAACCATGGAAAAAGAAAACAAAAAATGGATTAATTACTGATTCGAACAAGACAAGACGTACCTCGACACAACATTTTTTATATAACGCTTTTTTATAATTTAAAATAAAATTATTTTACTCAGATCCTGATATTCTGCGTATTGATTTCCTGCTACCTACAGATACATGCAGAGATGAACCAACTTCAGCTACTCAACCAGGAAGTTGCGCAGGAAGAGTTTCCAACCCAGGTCCCGCACTCGCCAGTTTTAGAGGTGCGCTTGCAGGCAGGCTTAAACGATTTTTAACCAATTGGAAAAAGTTAACAAGCAATAGTTTTATTTTAAATAGTATTCAGGTTTATAAAATCCCTTTTATAAAGACCCCTCCTGCAATTATTACAGAAAGTACAATTTTACTCTGTAAACTGTGACAAGGACATGCCTGTAGCTATTAGGCAATTAATGAACTTTTGTGCAGTATCAATATGCAGTATCATTATGCAAATCAAAGGGATTTTTCTTCTTATATTTTTAGTCACCAAGTCTAGGGGGGAAAACGATTTGAACCTAAAACGTTTAAATGAATACATATCGCATCCCCACTTTAAACTAGATGACTATAGGTGTGTCAAAGGTCTTATCACGAAAGATTGCTATATGGTATCCTTGGACCGCAAAGATACTTATTTGGAATACCAATTAATAAAAAATTAGCAATTTTTTTAGATTTAAATATAAGGACATGATCTACCAAATTAACGTTTTGCCTTTTGAACTAAATCTCGCCCCTTACCTTGTCACCAAAAAAAACTAAAACCGGTCACTCAATTTCTAAAGTCAAAGGGCATTATTGTTCTTAATTACTTAGATGACTTCTAACTAATTGGGGACTCATAAAGAAGTTGTATCAAAAATCTTAAATGTACTGTACAATTGCTACAACATTTGGGATTTATAATAAGTTTTAAAAAAGCAGATTAATTCCAAATCAGATAATTAAATTTTTAGGTTTTTAATTTTAGTAGTATAGATTTGACCATTTCATTACCCCAAAATAAGTATTATTCATCATATTAATTCCTTATTAGCTCTCAATACATGTAAAATTCGCAATTCACTAAAATTATTGGGTACTTTAATTTATATATGCCCAGCTCTTAAATATGACTATCTCTACACAAATATTCTAGAAAGGAAAAAATACCTTGTCTTGAAAAAGGAGAGGGATAGTTATAATGTACGTTTAACATTAGATGACCGAATTAGAGCAGTGCTTGAATGGTGGCTTCGTTCTACATTCAGCAATTCCTTAAAACAGCATAAGTATAAATTAGAAATTTTATTTATGGGAAATATGTTGTGATGGCGAAAAATATCATGGTTTTTGGAAAATAGAGATGAAAAACTACCACCATAATTATCTTAAGTTAATGGCTAGTCATTGGCCCTTAAAAGCTTCTCTAAAAATAAAAGATCCTGTGCAATTCTTCTATGAATTGATAATACCACAGTTATCTCATACATAAATAGAATGGGAAATATAAAATTCCCACAAATCAAGATTTAATAAAGACGGGAATCACGTTTACTAATAATTGATACAAAATATTCATTAAACACTTATGCATTTCAAAGGATTGTAGAAGTTTTTGGTCTCCTGTAATAGATTTATTCGCTCCTTTCTCAAATGCGAAATGTAACAAATACATATCGTGGAAAAGAAATCCAGAATCTTTTGCAATAGACGCGTTCTCAATGGACTGGGCAAATTATAAATTCTACGCTTTCTCTTCTTTCTCGTTAATAATGAAATTTTCTCTTTGGAAATCTCAGTGTTGGTATCCACTTTATAGCAAACCCTTATTACGTAAACCCATAATTTTTTTTCACCAAAATAGAATCTAATATTATCTCCTTTCAATTGTAGTCATCCTTTATTGACGAAGATTGCCCTGATGGCTGGACTTTTGTCAAGCGTGCATTCCTAAATTAAGGTTTCTCTACTTAAGTTTCTAATATTATGGTATCTTCGTTAGCTGAGTCTTCTTTAAAGCAGTATAACGTGACTTTATTGTCTAAAAAAATTTGCTCTCATTTTTAATGCTTCATACAAAAGTGTTATTAAATTCCTGTTTATGAAGGGGAATAGCTATTTATTTCTGAATTTTCACCGGTCAGCAATTTCGTTAATAATACCGCATATTCCACGACATTAGAGAGATATCTTAAAAGAGTCTTTAAATTAAGACCTTGCTTTTTAAAATATACCGATACTTAGAACCCTGATAAGGTTTTGGACTATCTTAGTAAACTACGTCCATTAGAATCAATTACCTTAGAATATATATAACACTTATAGTTCTTTGCACTACAAACAGACTACAGTCACTTCAGAGCATTAAACTTAGTTAAATAATTTAGGTGACCGAATTGGGATTCTTATCACATAATTAATTAAAACGGCTGGCCCTAAAAAACAGCAACCAAGACTTTGTATGCCACTTTTTTTATTTTAACCTGAACTCTGTGTTGCATCGACATTATTACACTATATCGATGAATCTCGAACCATCAGAACAAATGTAGATGATCTGTTTTTGACTTACAAAAAACCGACGCGTGCTGCATCTTCTCAGTTGTTATCTAGATAGATAAGAAATGTTTTACAAAAACTCGAAATTGACAGAAAGGTTTCACCCCTTATAGCACCAGGCATGCTTCCACTTCTGCAGCTTACAGGTCAGTAGTATCAATTGACACTGTACGATCAACTGCAGGTTGGACAAATAATTCTAGTGTGTTTTTTAACTATTACAATAGATCACTCGAAAATCAGGAGAATTCCCTAGTTATATCATAAAATTTAACGATCAAACGAACTTACCTGTAGTGAAGTTCGATCGTAATTTTATGAACCTCCAGTCCGAAGATATCACTTAATTGAAAACTAGGTAGTACGCCTCTGTGCTGCTCACAGACCACAATATTTAAAGTATCACAGAACACGTTCCCCCGTCCTTCACCTTGCCGTGCGTCGTCGGTTACAGATTCATTTCTTCAAATTATCCCTTTTCGCAAGTTATTGGGGTTACAATTGCTAAAAATAATGTTTTATTCCCTTGGGAGGGCTGGGAAGTGATATCTTCGGACTGGAGGTTCATAAAATTACGATCGAACTTCACTACAGGTAAGTTCGTTTGATCGTTAATTTTATTTCCCTCCAGTCCTTCAGATATCACTTAATTGAGAACTAGGTAGATGTTTAAAGTAGTAACTTGCGAATATTTATTAAGATTAACAAACCAATACGAAAATATGTACAAGAAATAAGTATAAAACCATTAGGAAAAATCTAAGTATTAGTTCATGATTGTAGGTTCACATTTGCGAATTTCGTTGTGTCTACTACTGGTTTGTTGTACCATTTTGCAAAAGTCGAGCTTTGAGTCTATCCTGCTGTTTGACAAATCAAATCAACTGATACTCCATTGCTAAAGGCTTTTGAAGTTGAGGCATGCCGGGTAGAATGGGGTTTGAATTTAGGATCAATTCCCGCCAACTCTAAGCCTGTCTTAATCAATCTAGAAAGCGTTTGTTTAGAAGCTGGTTTATAACTTGGCTGAGAAGTAATGAAAAGTTCATTTATTTGATTACGAAGTGTCTTAGTTTTTTCTATATAACATTCTAATAATTTTGCTACACACAATGCTGGGTTTTCAAGGAAAAAAGGAACCTGCAAACAAGGTTGGAATTTATTTGTTCCGCTGGTTTTTATTCTATCTGTAATATAAATATGAAAACTTATATCTAACTTTTTAATATTTTCCAATTTTATAAGGGAAATTGTTTGTAACCGTTGTCCAGTTATCAATGTTAACAAAGTCACAAGTTTAATAGACATGTTTTTTAATGTGAGCTTTTCATTAGGATATGCTGGAGATGATCTAAGAGAGGCTGAGTATTCCATGTATTCTTATACCGAGGAGCACTCGGTCTAATATTAGATAGTGCCTTGAGATACCTTTTTATTAGCGGGTGTGTCCCAATTCCATCAGGCAGCATAAGTGCCAAAGCAGATCGAAACGAGTTAAATGTGCCATATTTATAAGATTTAGATTGTAATTGGAGTTCTAGAAATTCAATTACCTCTTTGACTCCGCTGTTGAACACTGAATAGCCTTTTTTACCACAAAATTCCCACCATAATTTTAATGTGCTATTATATTGCCTCTCTGTAGATGCAGTAATCGATTTCATGGTCGTTTCAGTTGCACAGGAGGGTAAACCTTTCAATTCCAAAGCTTGCCGGATAACCTTGCTGCTACCAGGGTAAGGTCCTTGGCAAGGGGATGAGTTTCGCTAAAAGGAGATGAAAGCAAGATATGAGTGGGTTGAAATACTAACTCTGGTCCAATAATTAGTTTACGAAATATTGGGTACCATGGTTGACCTTGCCACCTAGGTACTACCAATATTCCTTCTGCTTTATCTGATATAATTTTTTAAATTACTCTTAATACTAGAGAAAAAGGAGGAAATGCGTAGAAATAAATATTGGTCCAGTTTATGGTAAATGCGTCGACTGCCCAGCTATGTGGGTCAGGAAACCAAGACACATATTTAGAACATTTATGGTTAATATTTATGGTTAATCTGGTGTTCCAAACCTATATAATATTTTTACGAAAGCGTATTTTGCTAGAGACCACTCGGTTTCTGTAGATTTACAACGAGACTCTTTGTCTGCTCTCCAGTTGTCTTTTGAATTGATATATCGCTGTGCTAGAACAATACTAGGACAACTTAAAAAAAGTCATTTCGAGAAAATCGACTTTTAATGCCGTAATTGTACTTAACTTTTTTATTACTCAAATTAATAATAAGATCTTAACGTAGTTCGTTGTGATTTGTACATAAGAATTTACAATGAATGTTATTATTGTTATTAGGTGTCAACTTTTTTTTTAAATAAATATTTTGTAAGATGTCCTTGTATTGTTCTAGTAAAAAAATTATTTAAGCACATTTTCAGAAGTTGTCTGAGTTTTTGTTTTAAGTTATCTTAGTATTGAATTGACTTATTGTTTATTTATTTAAAATTATACCTCTTTTCGTTAAAAGTATCTTTGTATTGTCCTATATTTTTTAGATAATTAGCAAACTTATCTCTATTTTTTAAATTTTTAGTTAACCTAGTATTGCACGGTTTTCACTGTAAATTATGTTTATTGTCTTTTTTTTTTAATTTGTAAGTTGTCTTTCGAATATTGCGTTAAAGAAAAACAGTTATAGTAAAAAATAATATTTATTTCCACAATGTTATTCTTGAATAAAAAAGAGCTTATTACAACAAAATATTAAAAAAAAAAAACAAATCTCCGCTCTAAAAGTTAACCAGGTACTATTTTTTCTATTAAAAAAAATATTACTAAAAAAACTACAAATAATTGCATAATAAACAACACAAACAAATCGGGTGATACATTAAATAAAAATAATGGAAACATTTAAACAAATTTATTCGCTATCTTCATACACTTTTTGGCCCTTTTTTAAGGCTTTTAAGTTTTTAAAAAAATCATGGTGATCTATTGGTACATGTTTCAGCAAACTTAGCAAGTCCTCTTTTTTTTATAAGTTATTTTGGGCCTGTCAATATATGCTGAAGTAAGTATATCATCGTCATTTTTTTACTAATATTAATTTGTTTGAAAGTATCCGTGTCAAAGGTATTTTTATAATAAATTGTATTTGGATCATCTTTAGTTATACGCAACATTTTTATATTGCTCCAATATACTTTCTCACCATCCGTATTTTTGATAAAATTACCGAAATTATTGCTAAAAGTTTTCCAATCTAATATATCAGTATATTTTATATTATTTACCAAGTAAGGCTTCCCTTGTTTTTTTGCCAATTTAATAATCATTTCCACTTGTTGTGGACTATACAAAGGCCCACTTAACAGAGCTCTCTTTTTCGAAGACTCTATGCAAGAATGCATAGAATCTCCCTCGTTTTGCGGGAATGGCCAGCTATAAGAAATTTATGAGTTATGGATTTCACATCATAGTTTCTTACAACGTAAATAAACATAATAGCCATAAATTTATTTTTATTTTGACCCCCGCAGTTGTCCGAATAAAATGTAACATTTTTTCCAATGCAGTTGTTTATAAGCAAATTATAAACACAAGTTGAAATTTCATTACTACCTCTACGGGCTTCCCCTTCGTGCCACAAATAACATATTCCAGCTTTATTAATGAGATCGAAAGCAGTGAAATTGAGACAATTTAGCTTACTTTTATAGTAAAAACTAGAAATATTTCCGCAAGGTAACGGTATTACTGCTTGCAAATCAAAGACATAAACAGCGTTTGTATCTTTATTTGATGTTGCTAACTCAATATCTGTAGCTTTTTCTTTGCGAGATAGTTCCTTTTCAAGTTGATGCGAATCATATTTTTCTTGCAAAATTGACTTATCACTGGCATGCAAATATTCATCACACAAGGTACATAAATCTTTCTTTGGGCGAAAAAAACCAATATTAAAACAGGTGTTAAAGATGTGAGAATACATAGAATGTTTTACTGCTGCATTACCTTTAATCTGGCAGTCCTCAAGGTAAAGCCTGTACATTTCTGCAATAGTAAGTCCCCCATCAATAAATTCCCTTTGAGAATCTTTGCGGCAATAGTGTGATTCGATTCGTGAAAATGTATTTATGTGATCAATTACACCTTGTCGTAAATATTCATCAAGTTTTTTATGATTATCGTGACATCCTCTAGCATCTGCTAAAACCAGACCGATATCATTTTTTTTTTTAAATTACGGTACTAATAGCTGTATTACTTAGGTCTAAAGTGGTTTTAAAAAAAAGTTTACAAACTTTTATCTTTTCATTGTCAATTTTAAAATGATAAGAATAATTAAGCGATCGTTTGCTGTCTTGTTTAGCATTCCGATATTTTCTTGCTTTAGTTGGGCTTATACAAGAATTTATGAAGTTCCTCTGATTATTCTTATCACCACATTTTTCATAAAAACTTGTAAAAATGTTTAGTCTTTTTTCATGATTTATTTTCTGGCTGCACTGTAGCCTACAAGTTTCTGTGCAACCCTGCTGTAGTCGTTTACTTCTCTTGATGTTTCCCCCTTCGGACAAATATTCTTTTCCGGTATTAACCTTTTTTTTTTAATATTTCGGCGCCATGTTGATGGATTTCTGATATTTTTTTTTACTTTTTTTGGTAACACTTTATCATTACTGCGCGAACTCGTATTAGAGTCCTCGTCTTCTAGAGAATAATCCATATCGGCATCACTATCTTCGAATGGACTAGGAACATCTACCTCTTCGGAATAATCATTAAATTTCTGGTTTTCTCCAAAAAATACCTTGAGGTCCCGAAGGTTATTTTTTACATCTTTTTTTTCTATTCTAAACAAATATGTTTGAGTTTCGTTTTCTCTTTCCAGCCAAACATCACCAGGCTAAAAAACAACCGATTTATGAAAACGACTCTTAGAAGTTATACCTATATACCGGCAAACTTACCATCGTAATGTTCTTATTACCGCTTATTTTTGGCTTAATATCTTTCCGTATTTGAGAAGAATTATTCGGATTCTATAAAAGAAATAATCAATATTCTATGTATTTAGAGCACCCTGTATATTTACTTACTATATCTACAACAGGTCCACTTTCTGGTGAAACAATACATCTTGCGGCTTCTTGGAGAATTTTTTTCGTTCTAATTGATTTCATAATGTAAACTTAAACGACCCTACCCGCCGACAGACTAAATTCAGACTGAAGACTGACAAGTTTGAACAAAAATATTTGGTTCCATCAAAGAGCGCCCCACCCTATGGTTCAATACAGAGACATCTTTAAGGAGTTTATAATTTTTATTTAAAATTAAATAATATCTTGGCACAATACAAAGATAACTTTTAAAATGCAGTCATGTTAAAATACTATTCTTATTATGTAGTGAAATACTGAGATATATTTGACAGTGTAATACTAGGACAACTTATAAAATCGAGATATCTTAAAATATATAACTTAATACTTGGGAAAAGAGTGAGACTTCTTAAAATATCCTACTATTTCACCAACAAAAATGTAAAATAACGATTCCCAACTCAAACGAAAGAAAGAGACATTTTAAG
Source organism: Psylliodes chrysocephalus (assembly GCA_927349885.1). Lineage (NCBI taxonomy): Eukaryota > Metazoa > Arthropoda > Insecta > Coleoptera > Chrysomelidae > Psylliodes > Psylliodes chrysocephalus. The sequence goes on along the minus strand of OV651816.1, from coordinate 907,590 downwards.
ATATCTTACTATTAACTTAAAAACTAATTAAAATGTATAAATTGCAACACTAAGATATAAGTTAGACTGTGCCCAAATAAATGAATTTTGTATATCTGACTATAGCACCAGAAAGAGCTTTTTTTTACATTGTAATGATCCGGATAACTCAAAATCGGCATTTTTTAAGTTGTCCTAGTATTGTTCTAGCACAGCGATATGATGCAAATATATAAATATTTCGTTCTTCACACCATGTCCAAATTGTTTTTGCTATAGAATGTAAGTGTGGGTATTGAACACCGCCCATTCTATTTATGTAGGACATGGCCGTTGTGTTGTCAGTCCTAATTAGAATTTAACAGTCAGTAAAGTTGGAAACGAAACATTTTAGACCATAATAAATTGCTTTAAGTTCTAAAGCATTTATGTGCATTCTTTTATCTGTTTGATTCCACCAACCATGAGTGCTTTGTTTGTTGCAACATGCTCCCCACCCAGAAAGAGAAGCGTCAGTATAGATTTCTAGTTCAAACCTGTCATATTTTATTGTTTTTGAGTTCTCATTATATTTAGTTTCCACCAAAGTAAATCAGGTTTTATTTTATTTGTTATGATCATAATGGCGTCGTAGTTCATATTGTGTAATTGCAATGCTATAAATTTTTCTCTTTCGAGTAATTTAGTGTGCAACAAGCCATATTTTACCGCCGGGCACGATGATACAAGGACACCAATGAACATAGCAAAGTCTCTTATTTTGCAAAACTTTTTGGAAAGATATTTGTTAACTAATGCTCTTATCTTGTCTCTTTTTCCCTGGGGTAATTCAATAGTCATATTTTTACTATTAAATATAAAACCCAAAAACTTTTTGTTTTGGGAAGGATCTACTGAGCTTTTTTCTTTATTTACTACAAAACCTAAAGATTCTAATAATTTTAATGCCAAAGATGTGTTATTTAGACACTCTGTATAAGAATTACCAAATATTAAAAAGTCATCCAAATAATTACCGCATATCACGCCCTGCTTTCTAAGTTCCTGGTCTATTGGTTTAGTAAGCTTTGTAAATGTGAATGGAGCGGTGGATAAACCAAATGGGAGGCAAGTAAATTCGTATAATTGTCCGTCAAAAGCAAACCTTAGGTATTTCCTATCATCAATATTTACTGGTACTAAAAAATAAGCATCTTTTAGGTCTATAGTGGACATGAACATATCCTTGCGTATAAGTTTTATCACTGTTCTGTAGTCCTCCATTTTAAAATGCAGTTCTTTAACAAAATTGTTGAATACTTTTAGATTTAATATAAAGCGTTTTTCCCCATTTGGTTTATCAGCTAAGAATGTTTTAGAAACAAATTGTCCTGAGTGGGGGTTGCATTTTTCAATTGCTCCCTTATTTAATAACTTTTTCACCTCATTGGACATAAGGTAATATTCCTCTTGGGAATATTATAATTCTTTAGGTGGCCGATTTTGAGTTGGTATTCTTAATAATGGAATGCTATAACCTTTTACCCAGGAAAGTAAGAGTGGATTTGAGGTTATGTCTGACCATTTTTGTGTAAAAAATTTCAATTGCCCAGAGAATTTGTGTGAGCTTACCTTTACTAGTAGCCCAATCGGATTAGTATTTTAGATTCTGAAAAATTCGAAGCAGCAATTTTCCTTCGGAATTCGTTGGAGGGGGTCTCTGGTAGTCTAAATTCAAAAAGTTGGGATTCCAAAGTTGTCGTTACCTCCGCCATCTTGATTTAAAGGGTTATTTTTTGTATCTTGAATAACTCATTTATTTTCAATTTTACACGGAAAATAGTTTTTATAAAAGTTATTTAAAATTAAATTTCCTACAATTCTGCTTTTTTTTGTACGATCGATTTTTTTCGATTTATACCCGAAAAGAGGGGGTGAATTTTTGGTTATAGAATAACTCGTTTATTTTCAATTTTACGAGAAAAATTGTTACAAACAAAGTTGTTTAAAATTAAATTTCCTACAATTCTGCTTTTTTTTGTACGATCGATTTTTTTCGATTTATACCCGAAAAGAGGGGGTGAATTTTTGGTTATAGAATAACTCGTTTATTTTCAATTTTACGAGAAAAATTGTTATAAACAAAAGTTGTTTAAAATTAAATTTCTTACAATTCTGTTTTTTTTTGTATGATCGATTTTTTTGTATTTATCCCTGAAAAGAGTGGGGGTGAACCTAAGTATTGTATTGTCACGTTTATTATTGATGTTGTACCATTATTTTTTCTGTTTGTTTTTTTTTGCTGATTTTCAAAAATGTTATTTGGTACAATTATGATTCCGATTTTTTCTAAGAGTTTACCCCCACTCTTCTCAGGGATAAATACAAAAAAATCGAGCGTACAAAAAAAAACAGAATTGTAGGAAATTTAATTTTAAACAACTTTGTTTATAACAATTTTTCTCGTAAAATTGAAAATAAACGAGTTATTCTATAACCAAAAATTCACCCCCTCTTTTCGGGTATAAATCGAAAAAAATCGATCGTACAAAAAAAAGCAGAATTGTAGGAAATTTAATTTTAAACAACTTTGTTTATAACAATTTTTCTCGTAAAATTGAAAATAAACGAGTTATTCTATAACCAAAAATTCACCCCCTCTTTTCGGGTATAAATCGAAAAAAATCGATCGTACAAAAAAAAGCAGAATTGTAGGAAATTTAATTTTAAACAACTTTGTTTATAACAATTTTTCTCGTAAAATTGAAAATAAACGAGTTATTCTATAACAAAAAATTCACCCCCTCTTTTCGGGTATAAATCGAAAAAAATCGATCGTACAAAAAAAGCAGAATTGTAGGAAATTTAATTTTAAATAACTTTTGTAAAAACTATTTTCCGTGTAAAATTGAAAATAAATGAGTTATCAAGATACAAAAAATAACCCTTTAAATCAAGATGGCGGAGGTAACGACAACTTTGGAATCCCAACTTTTTGAATTTAGACTACCAGAGACCCCCTCCAACGAATTCCGAAGGAAAATTGCTGCTTCGAATTTTTCCGAATCTCAAGCCTGTTCTTCACCTAATCCGATTGGGCTATAGTGTTTTTTCCTGTTAGGGTAATTGTATATCTCTCGTGAGGGCCGCCCTTTGAATGGCTTCGACTCCCTCCTGAATCGAGTCGGGCGATACCGGTTTCCCGAATAGTTACTTATTCGTTTGGCCCCCTTTCGTTCTCTTGGACCTGTAGATCTTGGAGTTTTGGGTATAGGATTTTGTCCTAATAATTCTTTCCCAGTTTTCTCCAGTATTTTTGCGCATTTTATTTTTTCTCCGAGGCCCTCACCAAACAAGAGGTTGGTACTATTAGTTTTTTCGGCAATTTCTTTTACAGATTTATTTAAAAGCGGTATTAACAAGTTTCTTCTGGTTTGAGTAACCTCATGATTTAAATTTGTAAATATCCGCCCTGCATTCCACAAAGGTGTGAGAATTTTTTCTCTAATATTTTTGGGTATATTTTCGTTATGCTCCAATATAACGTTAAGGCCTGTGCTTAGGGCAGTTAGCCCATACCCAATTTTATTTTGAAATTCTAAATAACATTGATCTCTTTTCTTATGGATCGGTGTGAGGATTGGTACTAACTCTTGGTTAACCTCAGGAGGGGTTAATTCAAGGTTAGACGGAAATTTATATTGATTTCTAAGTTTTGTTTTGTCGTCCAGAGTAATGCCATTTTTTAACATATAGTTCCATCTAGTAACTATTGCTTCATTTACTTCTGGAATTTTAGTAGGAATTTGCTCTGGATCATCGCCTAAAATTTGCATTATATCATTATCTAAAATAATGTCGTTTTCCAGTTGTAAAACTGCTTCGTCGCACTCAATATTTTGTGGAGAAGCCATTCCTCTCAGTGAATGGTCCTCTGTAAAACCTTGCGACGTAGATCTGGGACTCCTTCGTCCAAATGCCGTTTCTCTCTGTAAACGGTCATCAGGTGAGCCTCTGCTGCGATGACTCGTAGAAGACCTGTCTTTTGGTCGATAACAATGACGTCTACGTTCATCGTCAGAGCGATCACGATCAAGTGAGGCCGGTGAAGCGATATGTGAATGTCGCTTGTAATGGTGACGTTTCTTTTTTATTTTCCGTTCTAAACGGGATAAACGTTTAAGCAATTCTTTTTGAGAAATACTCGAATGATCACTGACCTCACTATTTGATTATTTGTCTCTATTCCTTTTACCCATCCTAAAAATACCTGCAAATATTATATTAGTTTATACTTACATATAAATTTGAAACGGTGATTGTCACTTACGTCCGTATCGATGCAGCACAAAAGCAATAATGAATCTGTAACCGACGACCAAAGAGGTTAGAAAGGATAGAGGTAACATAGGAAGCATATGTCGCTGCGCGAATTTTGTCAAAACCGAAAAACTGGGTGGAAGGAGTAGGGAGATATTCTGGGCCGGACTTAAATATTTGTATTGTAGTACCTAATTTTAGTAGGTAACTAAAAGATGAAAAATTATGAGACGTTTTTTTGACTTTATTTGTTAACACGATTCATTTATGATAAGGGCAATAACACTTTATCAATATATAGTTAGCTAAATGCTGATTTCACCGTTGTGTCAAACGAAGTTTAAATTACTAAACGGACATTAAAATGACATTGTTAATGTAAAAATGTCATTTTAATCTTCATTTAGTAATTTAAACTTCGTTTTTGTTAATATAAAAATGTCATTTTAACCTTCGTTTAGTATTTTAAACTTCGTTTAACAAAACGGTGAAATCGACCCTAAGTAAAAGTTTATAAAATTATTGTAACAAAATAGCTGTTGAGACAAAAAGTTATCGAAACAGCCAAAGTACTTTTTGTTCGAATTACACACAAGATTTTTTCTACGATCACACCAAAATAAAATAAATAATTAAATTTTATTAGAAATGGGTTACCTTTTCGTTCGTTATAATATTTTAAGTTTATTTAATATAAGCCTACTCTTCGAAGAGAAAAAAATGTTTTGGTACTTATATGCCGGTAATTATTTATGATTTAATTATTTACGGAAAATAATGTTCAATGATTTAAAATATTAGGAAGTCAATTAATAGCTATTTATGTAACCAGTTCATTTTGCGGAACCTCGCTCCGCTCGTTCCGCAAATATTTACTCGTTACACAAAATAAGGCATTTCGTAACGTGTTTACATATAAGATTTTTTCTAATTTTGACTTGATTATTTATAAAATTATGTTGAAGAATGATTCACAATCATTCTTTTGTAGGTACTTCCAATCAAATATTTCACAAAATTATTGTATTTGATTGCCCTACGACGTTTTTTTTTTCAATAGTAATAATAAAAATAAGGGACATGTGCAGTGTTGCCGATCTGATTTTTAACATTACCCGTGAGAAATTTGAAAAAAAAGGTTTTTACCCATTATCCTTAAAGGAGTACGTCAAAATTTTACCCTCAACATTTCTGGGCAGTTTTCAATAACGGTGTTCAATTATTTAAAAAATAAAACGCAATTTACAGCTTTTCTTTTTTTGTTTTCTTTTTTGTTGTTAAACGTAATGTCTTATTTTTAAATGTGAAAAGTCATTATTCATTGCCCTTTTTTCAATTTTTGGTTTTTTTGATTTTTCGTTTTATGGATTTTTGGATTTTTCGATTTTTTATTTTTCGATTTTTAGATTTTACGATTACTCGATTTTTCGATTTCTTAATTTCTCGATTTTTCGATTTTTCGATTTTTCGATTTTTCGATTTTTCGATTTTTCGATTTTTCGATTTTTCGATTTTTCGATTTTTCGATTTTTCGACTTAAAAACCAAAAAAGAGGCAGATTTATTTATTTTCATTTCGTAACTGGTGACATAATCAACTTTTCGTAATCAGTTGAATAATATTCTACTTTATGCAACTGCATGGTTGAATAAAGTAGATCGTCTTGACACTTGCTGCGATTACAAAATATATTACTTTATATGTCAAAATTAGAGAAAATAACAAAATGTAAATTAAATGGATATTATTATATGTCAAAATTAGAGAAAATAAAATGTAAATAAATGGATATTATTATAGATATTATTATAGAGCAGTGTTTTTCAAACTTTTTTGGGGTATACCTTTAGCTGGGTTACAAATAATTATCTGAGGTAAGTGATCAGTAGAGGTAGGGGCGCTTGAGGCCGACTGGATACACCGCAACCCGCAATACACGGTCTAACATTCCAAGGTATCGCAACCCACAATACACGGAATGAACTCATGCGCCGCGGCCTGCTCCATTTGGCCTAGACATTGAGCGTAATAGGTGTAAGATAAGAGGGATTAAGTTTGTATAATTATTAATAAATGTTAGGTGTAAGAATTCAAGATGGCGGCCGTCGTTCTCTTGCTCGAGCCTTGTTCTGATATTGTAACCTACTGAGAGAAGAAGACTTTAGGGTTCGTAGAAATTCTTGGGGGTTGTTGAAAATAATATGGGGAGGTGGGGAGTAGGTTTATATGTTGTAGTCTTAACAACAAAGGGGTGCCTTTAAAATTAAATTGTTATAATTTCAACAATTAATAGGTTGGGATATGGGATATTTTAATTTTAAATAAGTCTAGAGTTTGGAGGGTTTTAGGTTAGAGGCGTTAAAGTTTAAGGCTGAGTATTAAAATATTTTAAGACGTTTGCAACTCAGATAATTATTATTACCGGTAATACAGATACCGATAAGTTTCAAAATAAAATAGAATTGAAAAGCTACTTCGGTAAGCGTTCCAAATGTATCAGATATTAAAGATTTATTTCTTTTATAATCGAACTAACATGTCTATTAGATGTCTAGGAGTTAAAATATTAAAAATATTCGGTGATCTACTCCAGAATACCTGGCCCTTCGGCCTGGCTTTTCGACAAATTTTTCATGTTGAATGGTGAATATATTTTTTCGTTTTAAAATTTAATAATGTTGATATATTTACATATAAAAAAATGATCCGCACACACTAAGATTAAGATCTAATCAATAGATAAGGGTTTCTATTTTTAAAGAACAACTATGTCAGAACTAAATATTAGTATGTAATTTAATTTCACGTTTGGAATTGGTGATTGTATCTCCATACAAAAAAAATATATATGGGTATTAGTGGTTGAACACTACCGAGAATATCCATTTTAAATGTTTGAGAATTTATTGACCACCTTAGTAGTTTTATTATTAGAACGTTTAAGACCCAACCACGACCCCTGTAAGCTACATATCTATATTGTTTTAACTAATTTATCTAATCTTTATTATATACAATCAAGGCCGTATACATCAACACTAGTAGGTAGAGACATAAGTTTTTTAATTTCGAAAAATTATATTGTCCCAACACCCACTTTTAAAAAATATTAATACATATCTAAATTTTACGATTTTTCGAAACATTTCAATAACAGGATTATCCATTTGAATTACACCTCATTATTACTCAATACCATCTTAGAAGGAGGAGTACTTAACAATGGATATTTATAAATCAGAAAAATCTAGCTTATGTGGTTTTTAAAGACAGATGATTGTTTTAACTGAAAATAAATTACTAGCAGACGATACATGACTATCACATTTTACAAAAAGTACTTACCTTCAACCATAAATAAACTATCATTTTTAAAACTCATCATACATATCCAAAGAAAAAAATAGCGTTAACTATCATTTCTGATGAAACATTACACATTTTTTTAAAGTAATAACACCAACACCTACATATCTGTACAATATGGTATTCAAACAAAGAATGAACTATAATTAGATTATTTTCTTAAAATTGAAGGTCAAACACTGAAGCAGTGAAATAAAAATCGATAATGGTCCAAAATTTTATTAATAATTTCGAAGGTTAGTGCAAAAAAACAATTGTTTAAAGGAAGTTATTTTAACATCAAAATATATCGATAACCTAATCGGCTTTAAATTACTAGGTCACCGAAATAATTTTTTCTAAGAATAGGACACAATTCAGAAATCATCAATCTAATTTAAATTAATAAATACGAAAATCTTTCTTTAAAAAGTTGAGGGAATGTTGTCTTTCTGCAGTTTCTAGTATATGAATAATCGACCATATAAAAATATGTATAGTATTCATAATTTAAAATGAAAATATATAATCATTAAAGTTTATACCAGTATTACTGTTTTTAAAAATTGGATTAAATTGGCATATCATAGAACTAAATCTAAAATTAATTTCTGCTTAAGAATAATAAAAGCTATTTAGGTTAAAAAATATTTGTTGCCATTGGTTAAGTAAAATTATTTGAAAAGAAAATGACTAAAAAATATTTGAGGCTTTGTTACTATTGGTTAAGTAAAATTGTTTAATAAAAACAAAAATACTTTTAACAACAAGCACCAACGGGAAGGTTGTAACAATAGCTTGTCAGGATGGGATGGGGTAAAAAGGATGGGGTTTTTTGGTAAAATACAGGGACTTTTGGCATATGCGCTAATATGTCTAAACTTAAAATCTTAGATTATTTAAACTTTTTATTGTTTTATTTAAACAAAATCAAACGACACTTAATTTGATAAAATATGGCCTAATATGTAATTATCGTAGTTGTTGTTATTTGATAAGAGCTAATAAATCGTATGATCTTAAACTTGGAAACTAATAATAAAAATATAGGATTATTACCGTATAAATTTATTGCAAGGTCAGATACTGCTATCACCATAATCACAAATTTTAAAGGTTTTATTTTAATCTTCCACATACCTATTTCGATATTGTTTTTATAACGATTTTATTATTTAATAACAAGTTTATACATTTTTACTTTGGCCAGGAAAGATAGGGACAGTCATAATAACATAGTTTTGTAAACTAAAAAAATATTTCTATAGGTTTTATTTGACAACAATAACTTTACGTTCTGTCACGATAAATTGTCTCTTACATTTTAATATTGTTATTTTGCCTCTTTTACATTGTTTTTTATTAATATTTTTATATTTGCCTCTTTTAGGTTGTTACATATGGGTCTTTTTTTTGTATATGGGTCTTTTTTGTATATGGGTCTTTTGATATTATTGTTTTTTAAATCGTAATTTTCGTATATGGGTCTTTTTTGTATTGTTTTGCCTCTTTTATATTGTTTTTATTAATATGTTTATATTTGCCTCTTTTAAGTTAAGTTAAACATGAGTCTGTTTTTGTCAATGGGTCTTTTGATATTTTTAAATCGTAATTTTCGTATATGGATCTTTTTTGTATTGTTTTGCCTCTTTTATATTGTTTTTATTAATATTTTTTATATTTGCCTTTTTTCAGTTAAGTTAAACATGGGTCCTTTTTATATGGGGCTTTTGATATTTTTTTGTTTTTTTGTTTTTATATTTGTATTTTTTATTGTTTTTTCAACTATTGCCTCTTTAAAATCTCTCTAGAGTTTACATAACTACTTACTTTTTGACCTTAAGGATAGGAATCGAAGGAAGAAAATGACTTTAAAAAGATTTAGATTTTAATTATTTAGCAAATGATTCAAATTTTTGTTTTTTATAACCGTAAGGTACAGAATCGTAATTATCAATACGTTTTCGTTTGGTAAAATTAGTACGAAAGACCTTTGTTACTTCTTTGGTAACAACAGTATGATCAGTATTTCTTAAGATATTTTTAGTTGAAATATATTCGTTAGGGGCTTCATTAAGTACCATGTCTCTTAGTTTTTCAAAGTTTACTAGTTCGCTCGTATTATAATTTAAGGTGATTCCTTTTACTTTTATTAGGTCCAGCGTTTTATTTTTTGCTGTAGAATAGACACGGTACGCGTATAATTTTGGGCCACCAGAGACAAAGTCTGTAATATAGCTACCCTCTCCATATTCAGCCAATTCGTCGGTCATTTCACCCAGAAAACTACCTAAAGGTACTTCATATTCTCCAGGTCGAGAAACATATATGACGGAATCTGTATCGTGCTAAAGAACTTTTTTATCTAACTTTTCCAAGAAACTATACAACTTCAACCTCGCTAAAGCCGTTGTATATGCTGCCAAAACAACATTGACTGTGGGGAGAACATCATATGCCTCATTTTTAAACACCCAATTAACTAATAAAGTTTTTTCATTTACTGGAAAGACACTATTTACTTCAATAAACGGTTTCGATAAAATATCGAAAAATTCAGCAGTATCTGAGACTATTGAGGTTTTATCTTGATTGTCTTTTTGTCCTAATTTTCCCCAGAAACTTGTGATGACACTTTTTCCTATCTGTCTACGACCTGGGTTATATTCAATTTCATCAGCACATAAAGAAACTCCTTCCTTGTCAAAATACTCTGTGATATATTTTTCTTTCTCCGCAATAGACTTACAATCCACAGGCCACCCCGAGGCCTGTTGTTTAATTTTTAAAAAATTGGAAATATATTCTGAAAATAGACCACCTGTTTTAGTATTAGGATCGTACTGGACAGTTTCATACTTCCAAATTTCGTATATTTCAATCATTTTATAGCCTTTTTCTAAAGCTTTTAAAACTTCATCTATCACCCAAGTACCTGAGATAACCCTTTCTTCGTGATTATGAACACATTCATTTGACATATTTTCACAACATGTCCGACAAAGTGAAAACATAAGTTTATTGTTTGATTTAATAGGTAATACTGCGTGATAAAGGTGCTGCGGTGGTAAAATTTTACATTTAATTAATCCGTCAGTTTTGTATAAATCTAGTGTTTTGCACTTGTCTCCAACAAATACCTGTGGATGTCCAATAGGATATTTTCCATACTTGTTCACCCAAGGATAAAGAGAACATACATCTACGTATTTTATTTTCTCTTCTTTTGCACATTTGTGATACAATTTCGTTGCGTCAGTTCTACCACCATAGAATGCGTCACGAGGTTCTAAAGGTAAAAAAGAAATAAGAGGGTGATTTTCAGTAAATGTAAGAATTTCTTCACTTATTGTAAAATCACATTCCCATTTTTCTATTACTTCGTAGCCTAAAGAGAGTAATCTTTGAGTTTTCATTAAAGTTGACTCATACCGCGCCTCTATGGTAGAGGTTGGGTCTTCATGCAACGGTTCATCCCGTTTGTATTTTATACACTTAATACAGCCATGAAAATAACATCCATGAAATTCAAAAATCTGATTAGTTTCTTTACAAAAACCATCTACTTTCACTCCAGCTAGCACAGCTTCTGTTCCATTTGCTACATGAATAATGTTAATACCTCTTTGATGACCTTCCCAAATTAACCATTGTACGGCAATTTTAGACTGTTTGTCTCGGTATCTATAGCCATTTTTAGGCACAAGTCCGATCATATTGGGTTTTAGAAAATTCCTACGGAATATTTTATTACACGCCCCTGGAAGTGTAATAGCTTCAGTAAAAGGGTCTACTCGTCCCTCTTTAATAATCATTTCTCTGAATTTTAAACATGCACGGCTTAAAATATCTACGTCAGATATACAGTATGCTATGATTTCCTTTTGGAAATCAAAGACGTAATTTTTATTTTCTTCATGCCAATCCACAAGCTGTTGTCTACTATCAGTATTTTCATCGAGGGTGGGAGTGTACTTTAAATTATCAGGATCATAATATTCCAGAGCTGGTAAAGGACCTATATAATTCCAGTTTTCTTTTTTATTAAATAAATGGGGAAAATAACCCTTTTTTACATCTTTGAGCCCAAAAGCTTTAGGTAATTTTGACAAAGGCATTGGAAAATAGTTAAGAGAGTCAATAAACTTAACATTTCCCACACTCATTAAAAGTAATTTTGTTCCTCGGGTAATAAGTTCTGGTTTAAGGTCAGTAGAAGTTAGAATATAACTAAGCATAAACTGGTTATCGTAGAGTCCACCAGCGTGCCCAATCACGAATATTTTTTTAAACTGTTGTCTCTGGTTCATTATATACTCCATAAATCGTGACACTGGGTCAATTTTTAAAACTTGCTGTCTAATACCACAAATACATATTCTTATATCAGTATCTATACAGTACTCACAATGTTGTTGGTACACACACAAATTAGGTTTATGTAGAAATGAGCCGTCCGGCATTAGTGTTTCTTGAGTACTTTCCAAGTCGTAAAAAACTAATAGTACTCCAGACAATGTAGGTTTACCATTATCAATAGGCATAAAGCAATTGTGAGGCGAAGGTTTATGAGATCTGCATATTTTACAAAAAACTTCCCCACAAACGTGTTGCCTACTCGTGAGAATTGTTTTGAGGCAAAGCTTACAGTTTCGAATTTGTTCACATTTTTTTATTAGCAATATGATTGTCAAAACATTGCTGGCCTCTAAAGTTTCTGTTACATATATTACATAATAAGTTTTTTTGAAAATGACAAGGTGGCGACTGACGACATGCCGGACACTGCCTCTCACATTTGTGATCGTTCTTATTATTGGAGGGTGTGTGGCATTTATCACAGAAATAACTACAACAAAAGGCAGCCGTTAATGACGTTATCACGTTGTAGTGCTGTTCGTAATATAATAGATTAAGTTTCCTAGGGCCCCCTACCCCTTCATAAATTATATCCCGACCCTTGTTTCCATATTTATAAACAACTATGGTATAGTCTTGTAGATATTCTTGAAATTTTTCTAATTCTGGTATACCTGCACCATCTTTAGTTATAGAGACATTAGCGATTTCCATTAAATCTTTTGCTCTTTGCCCCTGCAATTTGCCAATGTCTTTTCGAACCTTAATGTAACTTGGGTCCTTATCAATGTACGCTTTTGCAACTACTACAGCTCGAGGTAGACAAAGATTATCTTTATTTTTAATTACCACAATTCCTCGCCTTTCAGCACATTCCTGGTTGAAGGTATTGTATTTGTCACTTTTACCAGTACCTTTAGGCATTTTTACAAATGTTGCACCAAGACAGAACGTTTCAGTATCTAAACCAGACGAATTTGACTGGTATACGGAAGAAATCATGTCCCACACATCGTTAAATTTTACCTTAGAAACAGGTTTAAGACGTAGCCACCCTTCACCACGACTAAATTCTTTTGAACAAAATGTAAAACCGATTTTATCGTTAGAATCTGCACCCTCGGTTATTTTATTTATAATATCTTTTATACCTTCTTTTACCCACTTAATTGGGTCGGCATCTTTAGGAGCTGTACGTAATTTAAACTCAATAGTTCTACCCGTTAGTTTAAATTTATGTATTTTTCTAATACTATCTTTTACAACTAAGAATTTCTCCATTTTAGAATGAAAAACAAAAACTAAAAAAGTCAAAATTTTAAAATAGACTAAAAAAAATCGGAAAAATATTGTCTCGAAGATTAAATTATATATAAATTTTTCAAAAATAAAAAATTTAAGTTTTAAATTTTAAAAACTTGTAATAAATTTAAGACAAATATCAAAAACTAAATATTAATTATATTTTAAATAAATCCAAATTACTCACATGAACACAATAACACTAATATAAAAGCACTTTTTACTGTTCAGAACAGACTAAGCCAACAGGTGTGTAAATAAATCTTTTATACTTTCGGAAAGAAGATTGTATTAAAATTATTTATATTCAACCTTGCAAAAAAAAGATTAGTTATTTTTAGTGCCAAGGTGCTCAAGGTCAAGGTCAAGGTCAATTTCAAGGTCAAGGTCAAGCGCCAGGTCAAGGTCAAAGTGAAGGTCAAGGTCAAAGTCAAGGTCAAGGTCAAAGTCAAGGTCAAGGTCAAAGTCAAGGTCAAGGCCAAGGTGATATTCTTAAAATATTTATAGATCGTCGTTTTTCTGCTTTATAGAATATATCTGTTATTTACGCTTGGAGAAGAAAATTCTTAAAATAAAAGTTATTTGTAATATTATTCTCTGTAATTTTTGTCCTCTACATAATTTTCCTAAAATGACCAGTATTCCAGAAATTTTATAAAAAGTGCAAAATTTAATTAATTAATGGAATATTCTGTTATTTACACTTGGAAAAGAAAATTCTTTAAATAAAAGTTATTTGTAATATTATTCTCTATAATTTTTGTCGAATACATAATTTTCCTAAAATGGGCAATATTCGAGAAATTTTACAAAAAGTGCAAAATTCAGTCAATTAGTGGAATATATCTTTTATTTACAATTGTAGAAGTAAATTCTTTATATAAAAGTTATTTGTAATGCTATTCTCTATAATTTTTGCCCTATACATTATTTTTGATAAAATGGCCAGTATTCGAGAATTTTTACAAAAGTGTAAAATTCAATTAATTATTGGAATATACCTGTTATTTACACTTGTAGAAGATAATTCTTTAAATAAAAAGTTATTTGTAATCAAGGTCAAGGTCAAGGTCACGGACGACCCACATGCCCGTATACACGCGGACAAGTTCAGCCACCGACCACACACAACCCACGTGCCCGTACACACTCGGACAAGTTCACACACCAACAACGCATGACCCAATCACACAAGGACCCGTTTCGCGCAATTTCCACGCAACCTCACATATTTTTAGAAATCCATTTTTAAATCTATTTTAAGGAATTTGTTTTTAGAAATCTATTTTAAGACATCTATTTTAAGAAATCTATTTTTAGAAATAAATTCCTTAAAATAGATTTTTTAAAATAGATTTCTTAAAATAGAATTCTTAAAATAGTTCTCTTAAAACAATAATGAAAAGGTTTTACTTTAGATTTTTAAAAATGGATTTCTAAAAATATGTGAGGTTGCGTGGAAATTGCGCGAAACGGGTCCTTGTGTGATTGGGTCATGCGTTGTTGGTGTGTGAACTTGTCCGAGTGTGTACGGGCACGTGGGTTGTGTGTGGTCGGTGGCTGAACTTGTCCGCGTGTATACGGGCATGTGGGTCGTCCGTGACCTTGACCTTGACCTTGATTACAAATAACTTTTTATTTAAAGAATTATCTTCTACAAGTGTAAATAACAGGTATATTCCAATAATTAATTGAATTTTACACTTTTGTAAAAATTCTCGAATACTGGCCATTTTATCAAAAATAATGTATAGGGCAAAAATTATAGAGAATAGCATTACAAATAACTTTTATATAAAGAATTTACTTCTACAATTGTAAATAAAAGATATATTCCACTAATTGACTGAATTTTGCACTTTTTGTAAAATTTCTCGAATATTGCCCATTTTAGGAAAATTATGTATTCGACAAAAATTATAGAGAATAATATTACAAATAACTTTTATTTAAAGAATTTTCTTTTCCAAGTGTAAATAACAGAATATTCCATTAATTAATTAAATTTTGCACTTTTTATAAAATTTCTGGAATACTGGTCATTTTAGGAAAATTATGTAGAGGACAAAAATTACAGAGAATAATATTACAAATAACTTTTATTTTAAGAATTTTCTTCTCCAAGCGTAAATAACAGATATATTCTATAAAGCAGAAAAACGACGATCTATAAATATTTTAAGAATATCACCTTGGCCTTGACCTTGACTTTGACCTTGACCTTGACTTTGCCCTTGACCTTCACTTTGACCTTGACCTGGCGCTTGACCTTGACCTTGAAATTGACCTTGACCTTGACCTTGAGCACCTTGGCACTAAAAATAACTAATCTTTTTTTTGCAAGGTTGAATATAAATAATTTTAATACAATCTTCTTTCCGAAAGTATAAAAGATTTATTTACACACCTGTTGGCTTAGTCTGTTCTGAACAGTAAAAAGTGCTTTTATATTAGTGTTATTGTGTTCATGTGAGTAATTTGGATTTATTTAAAATATAATTAATATTTAGTTTTTGATATTTGTCTTAAATTTATTACAAGTTTTTAAAATTTAAAACTTAAATTTTTTATTTTTGAAAAATTTATATATAATTTAATCTTCGAGACAATATTTTTCCGATTTTTTTTAGTCTATTTTAAAATTTTGACTTTTTTAGTTTTTGTTTTTCATTCTAAAATGGAGAAATTCTTAGTTGTAAAAGATAGTATTAGAAAAATACATAAATTTAAACTAACGGGTAGAACTATTGAGTTTAAATTACGTACAGCTCCTAAAGATGCCGACCCAATTAAGTGGGTAAAAGAAGGTATAAAAGATATTATAAATAAAATAACCGAGGGTGCAGATTCTAACGATAAAATCGGTTTTACATTTTGTTCAAAAGAATTTAGTCGTGGTGAAGGGTGGCTACGTCTTAAACCTGTTTCTAAGGTAAAATTTAACGATGTGTGGGACATGATTTCTTCCGTATACCAGTCAAATTCGTCTGGTTTAGATACTGAAACGTTCTGTCTTGGTGCAACATTTGTAAAAATGCCTAAAGGTACTGGTAAAAGTGACAAATACAATACCTTCAACCAGGAATGTGCTGAAAGGCGAGGAATTGTGGTAATTAAAAATAAAGATAATCTTTGTCTACCTCGAGCTGTAGTAGTTGCAAAAGCGTACATTGATAAGGACCCAAGTTACATTAAGGTTCGAAAAGACATTGGCAAATTGCAGGGGCAAAGAGCAAAAGATTTAATGGAAATCGCTAATGTCTCTATAACTAAAGATGGTGCAGGTATACCAGAATTAGAAAAATTTCAAGAATATCTACAAGACTATACCATAGTTGTTTATAAATATGGAAACAAGGGTCGGGATATAATTTATGAAGGGGTAGGGGGCCCTAGGAAACTTAATCTATTATATTACGAACAGCACTACAACGTGATAACGTCATTAACGGCTGCCTTTTGTTGTAGTTATTTCTGTGATAAATGCCACACACCCTCCAATAATAAGAACGATCACAAATGTGAGAGGCAGTGTCCGGCATGTCGTCAGTCGCCACCTTGTCATTTTCAAAAAAACTTATTATGTAATATATGTAACAGAAACTTTAGAGGCCAGCAATGTTTTGACAATCATATTGCTAATAAAAAATGTGAACAAATTCGAAACTGTAAGCTTTGCCTCAAAACAATTCTCACGAGTAGGCAACACGTTTGTGGGGAAGTTTTTTGTAAAATATGCAGATCTCATAAACCTTCGCCTCACAATTGCTTTATGCCTATTGATAATGGTAAACCTACATTGTCTGGAGTACTATTAGTTTTTTACGACTTGGAAAGTACTCAAGAAACACTAATGCCGGACGGCTCATTTCTACATAAACCTAATTTGTGTGTGTACCAACAACATTGTGAGTACTGTATAGATACTGATATAAGAATATGTATTTGTGGTATTAGACAGCAAGTTTTAAAAATTGACCCAGTGTCACGATTTATGGAGTATATAATGAACCAGAGACAACAGTTTAAAAAAATATTCGTGATTGGGCACGCTGGTGGACTCTACGATAACCAGTTTATGCTTAGTTATATTCTAACTTCTACTGACCTTAAACCAGAACTTATTACCCGAGGAACAAAATTACTTTTAATGAGTGTGGGAAATGTTAAGTTTATTGACTCTCTTAACTATTTTCCAATGCCTTTGTCAAAATTACCTAAAGCTTTTGGGCTCAAAGATGTAAAAAAGGGTTATTTTCCCCATTTATTTAATAAAAAAGAAAACTGGAATTATATAGGTCCTTTACCAGCTCTGGAATATTATGATCCTGATAATTTAAAGTACACTCCCACCCTCGATGAAAATACTGATAGTAGACAACAGCTTGTGGATTGGCATGAAGAAAATAAAAATTACGTCTTTGATTTCCAAAAGGAAATCATAGCATACTGTATATCTGACGTAGATATTTTAAGCCGTGCATGTTTAAAATTCAGAGAAATGATTATTAAAGAGGGACGAGTAGACCCTTTTACTGAAGCTATTACACTTCCAGGGGCGTGTAATAAAATATTCCGTAGGAATTTTCTAAAACCCAATATGATCGGACTTGTGCCTAAAAATGGCTATAGATACCGAGACAAACAGTCTAAAATTGCCGTACAATGGTTAATTTGGGAAGGTCATCAAAGAGGTATTAACATTATTCATGTAGCAAATGGAACAGAAGCTGTGCTAGCTGGAGTGAAAGTAGATGGTTTTTGTAAAGAAACTAATCAGATTTTTGAATTTCATGGATGTTATTTTCATGGCTGTATTAAGTGTATAAAATACAAACGGGATGAACCGTTGCATGAAGACCCAACCTCTACCATAGAGGCGCGGTATGAGTCAACTTTAATGAAAACTCAAAGATTACTCTCTTTAGGCTACGAAGTAATAGAAAAATGGGAATGTGATTTTACAATAAGTGAAGAAATTCTTACATTTACTGAAAATCACCCTCTTATTTCTTTTTTACCTTTAGAACCTCGTGACGCATTCTATGGTGGTAGAACTGACGCAACGAAATTGTATCACAAATGTGCAAAAGAAGAGAAAATAAAATACGTAGATGTATGTTCTCTTTATCCTTGGGTGAACAAGTATGGAAAATATCCTATTGGACATCCACAGGTATTTGTTGGAGACAAGTGCAAAACACTAGATTTATACAAAACTGACGGATTAATTAAATGTAAAATTTTACCACCGCAGCACCTTTATCACGCAGTATTACCTATTAAATCAAACAATAAACTTATGTTTTCACTTTGTCGGACATGTTGTGAAAATATGTCAAATGAATGTGTTCATAATCACGAAGAAAGGGTTATCTCAGGTACTTGGGTGATAGATGAAGTTTTAAAAGCTTTAGAAAAAGGCTATAAAATGATTGAAATATACGAAATTTGGAAGTATGAAACTGTCCAGTACGATCCTAATACTAAAACAGGTGGTCTATTTTCAGAATATATTTCCAATTTTTTAAAAATTAAACAACAGGCCTCGGGGTGGCCTGTGGATTGTAAGTCTATTGCGGAGAAAGAAAAATATATCACAGAGTATTTTGACAAGGAAGGAGTTTCTTTATGTGCTGATGAAATTGAATATAACCCATGTCGTAGACAGATAGGAAAAAGTGTCATCACAAGTTTCTGGGGAAAATTAGGACAAAAAGACAATCAAGATAAAACCTCAATAGTCTCAGATACTGCTGAATTTTTCGATATTTTATCGAAACCGTTTATTGAAGTAAATAGTGTCTTTCCAGTAAATGAAAAAACTTTATTAGTTAATTGGGTGTTTAAAAATGAGGCATATGATGTTCTCCCCACAGTCAATGTTGTTTTGGCAGCATATACAACGGCTTTAGCGAGGTTGAAGTTGTATAGTTTCTTGGAAAAGTTAGATAAAAAAGTTCTTTACCACGATACAGATTCCGTCATATATGTTTCTCGACCTGGAGAATATGAAGTACCTTTAGGTAGTTTTCTGGGTGAAATGACCGACGAATTGGCTGAATATGGAGAGGGTAGCTATATTACAGACTTTGTCTCTGGTGGCCCAAAATTATACGCGTACCGTGTCTATTCTACAGCAAAAAATAAAACGCTGGACCTAATAAAAGTAAAAGGAATCACCTTAAATTATAATACGAGCGAACTAGTAAACTTTGAAAAACTAAGAGACATGGTACTTAATGAAGCCCCTAACGAATATATTTCAACTAAAAATATCTTAAGAAATACTGATCATACTGTTGTTACCAAAGAAGTAACAAAGGTCTTTCGTACTAATTTTACCAAACGAAAACGTATTGATAATTACGATTCTGTACCTTACGGTTATAAAAAACAAAAATTTGAATCATTTGCTAAATAATTAAAATCTAAATCTTTTTAAAGTCATTTTCTTCCTTCGATTCCTATCCTTAAGGTCAAAAAGTAAGTAGTTATGTAAACTCTAGAGAGATTTTAAAGAGGCAATAGTTGAAAAAACAATAAAAAATACAAATATAAAAACAAAAAAACAAAAAAATATCAAAAGACCCATATAAAAAGGACCCATGTTTAACTTAACTGAAAAAAGGCAAATATAAAAAATATTAATAAAAACAATATAAAAGAGGCAAAACAATACAAAAAAGATCCATATACGAAAATTACGATTTAAAAATATCAAAAGACCCATTGACAAAAACAGACTCATGTTTAACTTAACTTAAAAGAGGCAAATATAAACATATTAATAAAAACAATATAAAAGAGGCAAAACAATACAAAAAAGACCCATATACGAAAATTACGATTTAAAAAACAATAATATCAAAAGACCCATATACAAAAAAGACCCATATACAAAAAAAAGACCCATATGTAACAACCTAAAAGAGGCAAATATAAAAATATTAATAAAAAACAATGTAAAAGAGGCAAAATAACAATATTAAAATGTAAGAGACAATTTATCGTGACAGAACGTAAAGTTATTGTTGTCAAATAAAACCTATAGAAATATTTTTTTAGTTTACAAAACTATGTTATTATGACTGTCCCTATCTTTCCTGGCCAAAGTAAAAATGTATAAACTTGTTATTAAATAATAAAATCGTTATAAAAACAATATCGAAATAGGTATGTGGAAGATTAAAATAAAACCTTTAAAATTTGTGATTATGGTGATAGCAGTATCTGACCTTGCAATAAATTTATACGGTAATAATCCTATATTTTTATTATTAGTTTCCAAGTTTAAGATCATACGATTTATTAGCTCTTATCAAATAACAACAACTACGATAATTACATATTAGGCCATATTTTATCAAATTAAGTGTCGTTTGATTTTGTTTAAATAAAACAATAAAAAGTTTAAATAATCTAAGATTTTAAGTTTAGACATATTAGCGCATATGCCAAAAGTCCCTGTATTTTACCAAAAAACCCCATCCTTTTTACCCTATCCCATCCTGACAAGCTATTGTTACAACCTTCCCGTTGGTGCTTGTTGTTAAAAGTATTTTTGTTTTTATTAAACAATTTTACTTAACCAATAGTAACAAAGCCTCAAATATTTTTTAGTCATTTTCTTTTCAAATAATTTTACTTAACCAATGGCAACAAATATTTTTTAACCTAAATAGCTTTTATTATTCTTAAGCAGAAATTAATTTTAGATTTAGTTCTATGATATGCCAATTTAATCCAATTTTTAAAAACAGTAATACTGGTATAAACTTTAATGATTATATATTTTCATTTTAAATTATGAATACTATACATATTTTTATATGGTCGATTATTCATATACTAGAAACTGCAGAAAGACAACATTCCCTCAACTTTTTAAAGAAAGATTTTCGTATTTATTAATTTAAATTAGATTGATGATTTCTGAATTGTGTCCTATTCTTAGAAAAAATTATTTCGGTGACCTAGTAATTTAAAGCCGATTAGGTTATCGATATATTTTGATGTTAAAATAACTTCCTTTAAACAATTGTTTTTTTGCACTAACCTTCGAAATTATTAATAAAATTTTGGACCATTATCGATTTTTATTTCACTGCTTCAGTGTTTGACCTTCAATTTTAAGAAAATAATCTAATTATAGTTCATTCTTTGTTTGAATACCATATTGTACAGATATGTAGGTGTTGGTGTTATTACTTTAAAAAAATGTGTAATGTTTCATCAGAAATGATAGTTAACGCTATTTTTTTCTTTGGATATGTATGATGAGTTTTAAAAATGATAGTTTATTTATGGTTGAAGGTAAGTACTTTTTGTAAAATGTGATAGTCATGTATCGTCTGCTAGTAATTTATTTTCAGTTAAAACAATCATCTGTCTTTAAAAAACACATAAGCTAGATTTTTCTGATTTATAAATATCCATTGTTAAGTACTCCTCCTTCTAAGATGGTATTGAGTAATAATGAGGTGTAATTCAAATGGATAATCCTGTTATTGAAATGTTTCGAAAAATCGTAAAATTTAGATATGTATTAATATTTTTTAAAAGTGGGTGTTGGGACAATATAATTTTTCGAAATTAAAAAACTTATGTCTCTACCTACTAGTGTTGATGTATACGGCCTTGATTGTATATAATAAAGATTAGATAAATTAGTTAAAACAATATAGATATGTAGCTTACAGGGGTCGTGGTTGGGTCTTAAACGTTCTAATAATAAAACTACTAAGGTGGTCAATAAATTCTCAAACATTTAAAATGGATATTCTCGGTAGTGTTCAACCACTAATACCCATATATATTTTTTTTGTATGGAGATACAATCACCAATTCCAAACGTGAAATTAAATTACATACTAATATTTAGTTCTGCCATAGTTGTTCTTTAAAAATAGAAACCCTTATCTATTGATTAGATCTTAATCTTAGTGTGTGCGAATCATTTTTTTATATGTAAATATATCAACATTATTAAATTTTAAAACGAAAAAATATATTCACCATTCAACATGAAAAATTTGTCGAAAAGCCAGGCCGAAGGGCCAGGTATTCTGGAGTAGATCACCGAATATTTTTAATATTTTAACTCCTAGACATCTAATAGACATGTTAGTTCGATTATAAAAGAAATAAATCTTTAATATCTGATACATTTGGAACGCTTACCGAAGTAGCTTTTCAATTCTATTTTATTTTGAAACTTATCGGTATCTGTATTACCGGTAATAATAATTATATGAGTTGCAAACGTCTTAAAATATTTTAATACTCAGCCTTAAACTTTAACGCCTCTAACCTAAAACCCTCCAAACTCTAGACTTATTTAAAATTAAAATATCCCATATCCCAACCTATTAATTGTTGAAATTATAACAATTTAATTTTAAAGGCACCCCTTTGTTGTTAAGACTACAACATATAAACCTACTCCCCACCTCCCCATATTATTTTCAACAACCCCCAAGAATTTCTACGAACCCTAAAGTCTTCTTCTCTCAGTAGGTTACAATATCAGAACAAGGCTCGAGCAAGAGAACGACGGCCGCCATCTTGAATTCTTACACCTAACATTTATTAATAATTATACAAACTTAATCCCTCTTATCTTACACCTATTACGCTCAATGTCTAGGCCAAATGGAGCAGGCCGCGGCGCATGAGTTCATTCCGTGTATTGTGGGTTGCGATACCTTGGAATGTTAGACCGTGTATTGCGGGTTGCGGTGTATCCAGTCGGCCTCAAGCGCCCCTACCTCTACTGTGATCTGTAACTAGTAACTAGGATACAGAAATATCCATATAAATATTCATTAAATTTATTTAAGCTAAAAATTATTGCAAGGCCTCCTCTTTCAATTTGGGAATATTTTTGTTCGGACTTTGATAAGGTACGCGAAAAAGAAGCTATAGGTTTCTCAATATTTTTTTCAAAAACATGACATATCATGGCTCTTATTTCCACATTTGATGCATCTACGATCATTTGTTGTTAATATATTTTTGATTAATTCCAAAGATTCCTTGCAAGGATTATCCCAAATCCATTTCACCCATAAAAAATAAAATAAAAAAAGTCCTCAAGCAAAATCATATTCTCCTTCCTCTTAGTGACTTAAAAAAAATTACTTCTCAAAAAAAGGTCCTCAAGCCAGGTCCCTCCATTTTGTGGCGATAGTACTGTTTTTTTTTAATTATGAATATTTTCTTCGCGGAGCCCTCATAAAGGCTTTGCGAAGCCCCAGGGCTTCGCGGAGCATATTTTGAGTAGCACTGTTATAGAGAAATACTAAATAAATAGTTTTGAAAAAACTATTGAAACCAGTTGTGAAGTTTGAAACTAATAAATTGGCAATGAAATTGATATTTTTGTATTTGATTGTATGTTACTCTTTCCACTTCCTAAAAAAAGATTCCCCATGAAACAAGTAAACAGTTTATAATAATAACCTTGGAGGTGGGTGGCTCAGTGGTAGAGTCTCTGCCTGTGGATCCAAGGATCCCAGGTTCGAATCCCACCGTTGGCCGGGATTTTTTTATTTAATTTAATTATTTAAAATTAATTCTGATGCCTTGGTAGGATTCCCCACTCAACCATTCACTGTTGGGTTCTAATTAACAGTGCTGTTCCTAAAGTGGCGCTGGGAAACATTAACAAAGCCTACACAGAACACGAGGCTAATGACCTTAGCAGTCGATGCCGATGACACCAAATTAATTATAACATGTACCAATGACCAAGTCCGATTCTGTTTATTTTCAAATCAACAAATATGGACGTCGACAGAATCTTTAAAAATTAAATATCTCACCGAAATAAATGTAAGTTTCTTTTATCTCCGTAACATTTCGCACTTTTATTATAAATAAAGCTTTTTCCAACACATCTTAACATTTTCAACGTTAATTTCCAAAATTTAAGTCACTAAAATACCAAATTAATTCTCGCTGACACATTAAATTTGAATGGACAACGGTCTGACATGTGATGTTCTCAACTGTGATTGGCGGGTGTGAATAATTTCGAAATGGGATTATGCGCAGTGTCTTATGTTCCATCTAAGGTTTGTATAATCTAAGCCGACGACGCACGGCAAGGTGAAGGACGGGGGAACGTGTTCTGTGATACTTTAAATATTGTGATCTGTGAGCAGCACAGAGGCGTACTACCTAGTTTTCAATTAAGTGTTATCTGAAGGACTGGAGGGAAATAAAATAATTGTTTTCTTTAGTTAATATTTAGGTTTATTTTTTGATAATTGTGAATACGCTCATTTTGATTCAAGTAATTATTTGATGTTTTTTCTTTTACTATCGCTGAACATCTGCCAATGTATTTTAGACTGATAGAGCGAAACGAAGCATAATTAAAGATTAAACGACTTACCTGTAAAGAAGTTCAATCGTAATTATACGAGTTTCACTTCATCAGTCTAAGCAACCCGCCACATATAATGGTGAACCAACCCCCCCTCCAAAAAAACCGACTGAGACCAAACATATGCAGAATGAGTGTGATTTAGGATTGACAGTGGTAGGTCGGTTTTCTCTCTCTCTCTCTTTCTCAACTAGTGTGCTCATTTCACACCAAATGTAATGTGTTTTAGACTAATGGAGCGAGACTCGTGAAATTACGATTGAACTTCCTTACAGATAAGTCGTTTAATCTTCAATTATTATTGTGAATTGAGTTAAAACTGTTAAAGACTTGCATTTAAACCAAATGCACTAACTCTGTTCGCGATATCTATAGGTAAGTAAACACTGTAACCCAGGCCAGGGGGATGACAACCTTTTAGCTGTAAGTGTTTTTACTCAGAGGTAGACATCGCGTATGGTTAGTGACATCTTGATTAACAAATAATAATTTTACCCGTAATACCATTATACAGTAATGTTAACAATTAAATAATTTATTTCACCCTATGACCTTCACCCTACAATAGAGTAGTGGGCTGGAGTTATGAGTGCTTTGGTGACATAGGCCAGTGATATTTCCTTTTTCCCACTGTTTGATTGATGGATGATGTACATAGGACATATAAAGTTTGAATCCAACCACGCGGTTTCATTTTCACTTGTTGGAAGTCGATTACCAATGTGTTCATAAGAAATTTTAACATGCTTCAATTGATAAACACTTTGTAAAATAGGACAGTTTTTAATCATTTTTTCGTTTATAATGTAATGACCCGTAATTTTAATCTTTTTTCATCACATGTACACAACTTCGCTGAGTTGTAAGTAAATGTTTCAATATTGTCAACATATTACTATTATCAAAATTAATTTGTATTCTTTGAGCATATATTACTAGAGCCATCGTCCAAATGGACATTTGGTACAGGGGGAAAAACAGTTTCCAGCATTCCCATTGGTCTGTTTCGTTTTGCTTGGAATGTCAAATCGTTCGAAATTGTCAGTACTGTCATACGTGCGTGAAGTTGGCCCTACCATGTTATGATAATTACACCAAAGTTGTACCAATATTTTGCAACTTTAGGCAACCTTCGTGAAAAAATTTGCAACCTCGTCTTTACGCCGGAAACGACTCCTTAAGTTGATGGGGCCAATCGTCGTATTGACCTCGAACCTTTTTCATAATTTAGCAACTAGTTTGCAACTTTAGGCAACCTTCGTGAAAAAATTTGCAACCTAATGGTTACGCCGGAAACGACTCCTTAAGTTGATGGGGCCAAATTTACGCAGCCCCACCACATCGTCGTATTGACCTCGAACCTTTTTCATAATTTAGCAACTAATTTGCAACTTTAGGCAACTTTCGTGAAAAAATTTGCAACCTCATGGTTACGCCGGAAACGACTCCTTAAGTTGATGGGGCCAAATTCACGCAGCCCCACCACATCGTCGTATTGACCTCGAACCTTTTTCATAATTTAGCAACTAATTTGCAACTTTAGGCAACCTTCGTGAAAAAATTTGCAACCTCGTGGTTACGCCGGAAACGACTCCTTAAGTTGATGGGGCCAAATTCACGCAGCCCCACCACATCGTCGTATTGACCTCGAACCTTTTTCATAATTTAGCAACTAATTTGCAACTTTAGGCAACCGGTATAAAAAAATTTGCAACCTTACATTTTTGTTCTAATCGCTAAAACAAAATTGGTGGGGCCAAATTCACGCAGCCCCACCACATCGTCGTATTGACCTCGAACCTTTTTCATAATTTAGCAACTAATTTGCAACTTTAGGCAACCTTCGTAAAAAAATTTGCCACCTCGTGGTTACGCCGGAAACGACTCCTTAAGTTGATGGGGCCAAATTCACGCAGCCCCACCACATCGTCGTATTGACCTCGAACCTTTTTCATAATTTAGCAACTAATTTGCAACTTTAGGCAACCTTCGTGAAAAAATTTGCAACCTCATGGTTACGCCGGAAACGACTCCTTAAGTTGATGGGGCCAAATTCACGCAGCCCCACCACATCGTCGTATTGACCTCGAACCTTTTTCATAATTTAGCAACTAATTTGCAACTTTAGGCAACCTTCGTGAAAAAATTTGCAACCTCGTGGTTACGCCGGAAACGACTCCTTAAGTTGATGGGGCCAAATTCACGCAGCCCCACCACATCGTCGTATTGACCTCGAACCTTTTTCATAATTTAGCAACTAATTTGCAACTTTAGGCAACCGGTATAAAAAAATTTGCAACCTTACATTTTTGTTCTAATCGCTAAAACAAAATTGGTGGGGCCAAATTCACGCAGCCCCACCACATCGTCGTATTGACCTCGAACCTTTTTCATAATTTAGCAACTAATTTGCAACTTTAGGCAACCTTCGTAAAAAAATTTGCCACCTCGTGGTTACGCCGGAAACGACTCCTTAAGTTGATGGGGCCAAATTCACGCAGCCCCACCACATCGTCGTATTGACCTCGAACCTTTTTCATAATTTAGCAACTAATTTGCAACTTTAGGCAACCTTCGTGAAAACATTTAAAACCTCGTGGTTGGAAGGGGGGCCAAATTCACGCGGCCCCACCACATCGTCGTATAGACCTCAAATTTTTTGGGGCCAATATTTTTGCATCTGACACGCCAATCATAATTAAACAAAACAAAACATATTATGGAGAGCATTTCTGTAAAATTTTAATTAAAAAAGACGTTGGGACTTAACAAATTGAATTCCATAATACAAATTTTCAAAGTATTAAATTATAATTTATAACGATAAAAATATTATTTTTATTAATATTACCTAGTTTCTGTGATAATAATAATCATTTGCAAATTCATTATATCCTTTATATTTAAGAATATGCTCCTCTTAAAGTGTTAAATTATATTTTATTTTATTTTGTTTTGTTTAATTATGATTTGCGTATCAAATACAAAAATGTACCTACTACATATTACAATATATGCACATGGTGCTTATATTTATATATATATATATATATATATATATATATATATATATATATATATATATATATATATATATATATATATATATATATATATATATATATAAATCCCTCTATCATTTCTGCATCATTTTATCCTTGTTACATTTATGCGTCAACCAGAAGGAATGGAGTATATACATATTTCTATTCAAAATAGAGTATAAAATAGTTATGACAAACTATCCACCATCTTGCTTTTTTATATACTCAAAAAAAGAACAATATTGTTTTGTAAACATTTTCATTACATTGTTGCGTCAATATATGTAACCATCATTACGACATCAGAGTATATTATGTTTCAGCAAGACAACATTTCTGCATCTTTTATAGGTATTTTTGTTTGTAGGCCAGATTTTGTTGCGTCAGCGATGTTGTCAATACCATATTTATCATTTCGAATTAAAGAGATACGTTTGATATTCATTTAAATTTAAGAAGCGGGAATTAATAGTTCATTATGTCCTTCTTTCTGGTCAAATAATTTTTTTTTTTTGATGAAGCATATATTAATTTATTCAATACGTTTACGTATTGTGTGTGTAATTTTTTTTATTTCCCCCAATTTCCCCAAATTTTCCCAAATTTCCCCCTATTTTCCTAAATTTCTCCAATTTCCCCAATTTTCCCAAATTTTTCCCAATTTTCCCAAATTTTTCCCAATTTTTCCCATTTTTTCCCATTTTTTCCCAATTTTTCCCAATTTTCCCCATATGTCCCCAATTTTTCCCAATTTTCCCAAATTTTCCCAAATTTCCCCCAAATTTCCCAAAATTTCCCCAAATTTCCCCAAATTTCCCCAAATTTTCCCAATTTCCCCAATTTTCCCAAAAATTTCCCCAATTTTCCCCAAATTTCCCAAATTTCCCCCGATTTATCCCAATTTTCTCAATTTATCCCAATTTTCATAATTTTTCCCAATTTCCCCCAATTTTCCCAAATTTCCCCAAATTTCTCCAATTTTCCCAAATTTTTTCCAAATTTTCCCCAATTTCTCAAATTTTCTCCAATTTCCCCCAATTTTCCCAAATTTACCCAAATTTTTCCCAATTTCTCAAATTTTTTTTTTCCAATTTTCCCAAATTTTTTCCAATTTTCCCAAATTTATCCAATTTCCCACAAATTTCCCCAATTTTCCCAAATTTTCTCAAATTTTCCCAAATTTTTCTCAAATTTTTCCCAAATTTTCCCCGATTTATCCCAATTTTCCCAATTTTTTCCAATTTCCTCCAATTTCCCCAAATTTCTCCAATTTCCCCAATTTTCCTAAATTTTCCCCAATTTTTCCCAATTTTCCACAATTTTCCACAATTTTCCCAAATTTTCCTAAATTTCTCCAATTTTCCCAAATTTCTCCAATTTCCCCCAATTTTCCCAAATTTTTCCCAATTTCCCCCAATTTTCCCAAATTCCCCCAATTTTCCCAAATTTTTCCCAATTTTCCCAAATTTTTCCCAATTTTTCCCATTTTTTTCCCATTTTTCCCCAATTTTTCCCATATGTCCCCAATTTTCCCCAAATTTCCCCAAATTTCCAAAAATTTCCCAATTTCCCCAATTTCCCCAATTTTCCCAAAAATTTCCCCAATTTTCCCCAAATTTCCCAAATGTTCCCCAATTTTCCCCGATTTATCCCAATTTTCTCAATTTATCCGAATTTTCATAATTTTTTCCCAATTTCCCCCAATTTCCCCAAATTTCTCCAATTTCCCCAATTTTCCCAAATTTTCCCCCAATTTCTCAAATTTTCTCAAATTTTCTCCAATTTTCTCCAATTTCCCCCAATTTTCCCAAATTTACAAAAATTTTCCCCAATTTCTCAATTTTTTTTTTTCAATTTTCCCAAATTTTTCACAATTTTCCCAAATTTATCCAATTTCCCACAAATTTCCCCAATTTTCTCAAATTTTCCCCGATTTATCCCAATTTTACCAATTTTTCCCCAATTTCCTCCAATTTCCCCAAATTTCTCCAATTTCCCCAATTTTCCCAAATTTTCCCCAATTTTTCCCAATTTTCCTAAATTTTCCCAAATTTTCCTAAATTTCTCCAATTTTCCTAAATTTCTCCAATTTCCCCCCAATTTTCCCCAAATTTTTCCCAATTTCCCCCCAATTTTCCCAAATTTTTCCCAAATTTTCACAAATTTTCCCAAATTTTCCGAAATTTTCCCCAATTTCTCCCAATTTTTCCCAATTTTTCCCAATTTATCAAAATTTTCCCAATTTCCCGATTTAAGAGGGAGAAAGAGAAAGGTATTATAACACTACTCGCTTGTGTATACGACTGTCGCGCACATTTGTTTCAGTTCGGTCGCGCAGCAAAATACCTATCTCCTCCAAGCCTGCCGTAAAGAACTTCGTTCCAATAATCAACGGTGTTGCCGGGTATTGCCAGACTAACGTGACGCAGAATAATCGAGTGAATGAAAATAATACCCATTACCCTTATATTCACGGCTCGGCGGAGCGCCACCACAATATTTTTTTTCGAACTAAATATGCATTGAAGAATCATGCTAGCGCAGTTGCTGCGTCATCATAAAAATTGTAATAAGAAAGTTAAAAAAGTTTTTGGGCGGATGTCAATTGAACCTATTTTTCTATACAGTTATGACTTCAACCTGGTATCAAAAAGAACAATTAACCATCGTTCGTCACTGAGTTGCACGCGTTTGTAATTCTGCGTCAATATATTGACGCAACAACGCGGTTGACGCAGAAATACATGCAAAAGACATAATGTATTGACGCAAAAACGTAGGTGGGATATATATATATATATATATATATATATATATATATATATATATATAAGTAGATTAAGAAAAAGATGTTGGCCCCAAAAAATTCCAGGTCTACACGACGATGTGGTGGGGCCGCGTGAATTTGGCCCACCTTTCAACTTAGGAATTCGATTCCGACTTAACCACGAGGTTGCAATTTTTTTACGAAGGTGGCCTAAAGTTGCAAATTAGTTGCTAAATTATAAAAAAGGTTCGAGGGCAATACGACCATGTGACGGGGCCGCGTGAATTAAGCCCCAACAACTTAGGAATTCGCTTCCGGCGTAACCACGAGGTTGCAAATTTTTTCACAAAGGTTGCCTAAAGTTGCAAATTAGTTGCTAAATTATGAAAAAAAAATTGAGGTCACTACGACGATGTGGTAGGGCCTCGTGAATTTGGCCCCACCAACTTAGGAATTCGTTTCTGGCGTAACCACGAGGTTGCAAATTTTTTCACGAAGGTTGCCTAAAGTTGCAAATTAGTTACTAAATTATAAAAAACGTTCGAGGTCAATACGACGATATGGTGGGGCTGCGTGAATTTGGCCCCACCAATTTTGTTTGAGCGATTAGAACAAAAATGTAAGGTTGCAATTTTTTTTATACCGGTTGCCTAAAGTTGCAAATTAGTTGCTAAATTTCAAAAAAGGTTCGAGGTCAATACGACGATTTGGTGGGGCTGCGTGAATTTGGCCCCATCAATTTTGTTTTAGCGATTAGAACTAAAATGTAAGGTTGCAAATTTTTTTATACCGGTTGCCTAAAGTTGCAAATTAGTTGCAAAATATTGGTACAACTTTGGTGTAATTATCATAACATGGTAGGGCCAACTTCACGCACGTTACTGTCATATGTGATTTTTTGTATTTTATTACTTTAATGATACAAATTTTAACGTATTTTATTACTTTAATGATACAAATTTTAACAATGGTGACAGTTTGTGTAAGTTGCAAATACAAGTTAAAAAAATTAATTACATTTTTACAATATAAACAAGCCTTTTGTTTTTAAGTCCTTTTATCATAATAATATTAAAGATCTTAAATCAATAATTTTTGTTTTTTGTAGGTTTTCAGCTTATCCTGCTGAATAACGCAATTGGTGAAACATATTAAAACTTACTCCAGAAAACATTTCAAATAGTGATGTTTTATGTTCCATTCATTTTTCTGGATATATGTTTATGTCAAAGACTGGATGCGGAGGAAGAACTAGATTAATTCCAGGTGCATTGCAATCATGATTTACTGAGGCCCCAGAAGAAGATGAATCTAAAAGGTAAAGAACCCTGCACTTTTCTTGTGGGTTAATTGTTCAAAATTTTTAATTTTTTAATGATGATCTGAACCATGAAGCCTCTGTTGCAGAAAAAGAAAGTGCAGAATTAGAAAACATATTAGTAACTAAGTACTTTTTAATACAACATAAATTTTATTTTCAAATACTTACCTACTCACGTTAAGCGTGTTTTTAATAAAAATATCACGTTTTACGTGCTCTCTAATAATTAAGTGACTATCTATATCCCGAGGGTTGAATAATAAAATATAACTCTCTGGGCCCAAATAACGTAAAAACTCTATATTGCCTTAAACTTGGCTTCGTGCCCTTAACTGTATAAGGGTTCTACTATTGATGTTAGAACCTAACACGTCTCTGTAAAAGGGCTGAAGGAAACACAAGATTTTCTCAAAACCAATATAATATAATTAAAAATAAGGATACAAAATAGGTCACAGCTCGATACACACAAATATGGGCTCAATGTAATAACAAGTACACAAAAATGTAAACTTACCAACTCCACTAATATTTGGGGCACATATCACAACTCTTGCCTGACTATTAAAACTGCTATTTAAAATACAAAAAAAAAGACTTAATTTAAACTATGGAAAGCTGCTACTAAGAATTTTCTACAAGGGGGGCCTCCTATGTGAAGGATCCTTTCCGGGTGGAAAAAGTTCTGCGCATCCCCCTCGATATTACCTTTATAACTTTTTTTATAGTTTATTGTTATCAAACTAATGTTTAATATTCAAAAGGAAAAACTTGTATTTCGTGCAAAACTTTTTTTATTAATCAATGCAAAGCGCTTTCGGCTTATTGCCATCATCAGTGCTCATCTACAAAAATTGTGGATGTAAACTTACAATTTAAAAAGATTTTAAAAAATATATTATAAAATCTGAATTAGACTTTTAAGTCAAAAGTTAAAATAGTATATATACAATAGTTTGAACAAATTAAAAATTACAAGAAACAAACAAAGTGACAAAAAACTGGTATTGGGAATAGTGAGTGTGGGATAAGCCCTTACAAATCAAATCTGATCTCCAGAAGCAAGTTAGCTTGTGTGGAATTAAGGAATCATGCCACCCTCACTATTCACAAAATTGAAAAAAGGTTAACAAATTAGTTAAAATTTAAAGAAATTTACAATTAGAGGGTGACTGTGGAAGATATATTGAAATTTGAATCTAGAATACAATATTTGATATGAAGAAAGTAAAACGCAGAAGGCCAAAGTAAAAAACTGAAGGTTTTTTTTATATGTTTTATATACATTAAAATTATGAAAAAGTCTACCTACTGTCCACAACGTATCCAATAAGTTCCTGGTCATCCTCACTCCCAAAATTATATATTTCGGGATATTTACAACTTGCTAAATCATAATTTTATTAATATTAATATTTTCAAATTTAAATTTCTCTCTTCATTTTGGTTCAAGTTGTTTAACCGTTTCCACATGACAGTGGTGACAAGCGACACTTGAAGACTTTGACTTGTCAAATGTCAACAGAAGGAGGTGCTTCACCTCAGTGTGGAACATGTTTCTCCGAGTGTGATTCGAGT
This sequence comes from Psylliodes chrysocephalus, assembly GCA_927349885.1. Classification (NCBI taxonomy): domain Eukaryota; kingdom Metazoa; phylum Arthropoda; class Insecta; order Coleoptera; family Chrysomelidae; genus Psylliodes; species Psylliodes chrysocephalus. Next base: position 874,204 of record OV651816.1, on the reverse strand, counting down.
GATTGGAGGTTAACGGAGATCAAAATTTGTTATTGAATTTAAAGATTTAATTTATTGTTAGTTAAATTTAAATAAATGTTTAATATAAATGATAATATTATTTTGATGTCAAGACAAAACAAAAATGTCACTCGCGTGATTCTGATGTGCCAGCCCGGGCTCTGCAGAACATTCTTTCAGAGAACCCAAGATGGCACAACTGAACCCGCGGTCCCTAAAGGTGAATCTGATGTTTAGTCCTAAAAATTACTAAATCACTCAACAAGCGTACTCATGGTTAAAAGAGACAAAATAGAGAACAAAAAAGTTTTAAACAAAGGAGTACCATGGTCCCAAAGGTAGGCTCTGATGGGTGAAATCGAGTTTAGGAGGGGATGGCTCTCGAAGGCTTGTGTTGGGTGACTCAGACCTACATCATCATAGAGGGTTAATTGAGTTGTCTATGGAGTGGTATGAAATTTCTGTTAAGGTTCACTTGAGTGTTGAGACAGAGTATATTGTTGTCTCTTTCGAGAGTAATTTCAACATCTTCATGAAAATCTAATAAATTGAAATTTTTTGTGTTTAAGTTAACTAATAATTTGGAGTTTTCTGTTGGGCTGAAATTATGTTGATTGCACCTTAAGTGATGTCCGAATGCAGATGTGTCCGGCTTCTTGATGTGCTCGCCTATCCGGACTCCCAGAGATCTACAAGTTCTGCCGATATAACTGGCATCGCAATCGCTGCATTGCAACCTGTATACTCCACTCTTATCTAACAAATTCGTTTTGTCTTTTGTGTTGACTAGATGGGAGTCTAGTTTATTAATTGATTTAAAAGATACTTTGATGTTATTTACGTTGTTAGCAAAAATTTTTGAAATGCTCTTAGCTAAGTTATTTTCCCAGAAGGATAGGCGAGCACATCAAGAAGCCGGACACATCTGAATTCGGACATCACTTAAGGTTCAATCAACATAATTTCAGCCCAACAAAAAACTCCAAATTATTAGTTAACTTAAACACAAAAAATTTCAATTTATTAGATTTTCATGAAGATGTTGAAATTACTCTCGAAAGAGACAACAATATACTCTGTCTCAACACTCAAGTGAACCTTAACAGAAATTTCATACCACTCTATAGACAACTCAATTAACCCTCTATGATGATGTAGGTCTGAGTCACCCAACACAAGCCTTCGAGAGCCATCCCCTCCTAAACTCGATTTCACCCATCAGAGCCTACCTTTGGGACCATGGTACTCCTTTGTTTAAAACTTTTTTGTTCTCTATTTTGTCTCTTTTAACCATGAGTACGCTTGTTGAGTGATTTAGTAATTTTTAGGACTAAACATCAGATTCACCTTTAGGGACCGCGGGTTCAGTTGTGCCATCTTGGGTTCTCTGAAAGAATGTTCTGCAGAGCCCGGGCTGGCACATCAGAATCACGCGAGTGACATTTTTGTTTTGTCTTGACATCAAAATAATAATATCATTTATATTAAACATTTATTTAAATTTAACTAACAATAAATTAAATCTTTAAATTCAATAACAAATTTTGATCTCCGTTAACCTCCAATCACTCGAATCACACTCGGAGAAACATGTTCCACACTGAGGTAAAGC
>OV651816.1:842092-867092 GCA_927349885.1 Psylliodes chrysocephalus | reverse complement strand
TGCTATGTCATGTAATGTAATTTTTTATTACTTAATGATAACTTGTTTTACTTAATTTTCTTTTAAAGCTTTGCATTGGTAATCATTTCCTAAAAATCTAAACAGACTTTCAATAGTAGTTAATAAAAAAAAGATGTCTAAGAAAAATTATTTTATTTGACTTTACATATTTAACTTAAAGACGTGCTTTATTCCTTCACAGCTAAATTAAAAGATTATTTGAACAACTGTTAATAATTAGAAATCTATTTAAAAATGTGGACAAATGAAATAAGCTAGCTCACTAATCGGATAAATCCTTGCATGTGTGCATGTGTACATGTGTGCATGTGTGCATGTGTGCATGTGTGCATGTGTGCATGTGTGCATGTGTGCATGTGTGCATGTGTGCATGTGTGCATGTGTGCATGTGTGCATGTGTGCATGTGTGCATGTGTGCATGTGTGCATGTGTGCTTGTATGCGTGTGTGCGTGTGTGCGTGTGTGCGTGTGTGCGTGTGTGCGTGTGTGCGAGTGTGCGTGTGTGCGTGTGTGCGTGTGTGCGTGTGTGCGTGTGTGCGTGTGTGCGTGTGCGTGTGCGTGTGTGCGTGTGTGCGTGTGTGCGTGTGTGCGTGTGTGCGTGTGTGCGTGTGTGCGTGTGTGCGTGTGTGCGTGTGTGCGTGTGTGCGTGCGTGTGTGAGTGTGTGCGTGTGTGAGTGTGTGAGTGTGTGCGTGTGTGCGTGTGTGAGTGTGTGCGTGTGTGCGTGTGTGCGTGTGTGCGTGTGTGCGTATGTGCGTGTATGCGTGTGCGTGTGTGCGTGTGTGCGTGTGTGCGTGTGTGCGTGTGTGCGTGTGTGCGTGTGTGCGTGTGTGCGTGTGTGCGTGTGTGCGTGTGTGCGTGTGTGCGTGTGTGCGTGTGGGCGTGTATTCGTGTGTGCATGTGCGCGGGTGTGCGTGTGTACGTTTGTGGTGTGTGCATGTGTGCGTGTGTGCGTGTGGCGTGTGTGCGTGTGTGCGTGTGTGCGTGTGTGCATGTGTGCGTGTGTGCGTGTGTGCGTGTGTGCGTGTGTGGGGGTGTGCGTGTGTGCGAGTGTGCGGGTGTGCATGTGTGCGTGTGTGCGGGATAATTTCATAACAAAACCAAAAAGGCGGACTTTAGTAAAGCAATCTTTTATTTAAAATTCACGTTTAAAAAATAAACGTTTCTACAAAATTTTCCAATGTTGATCTTTATTTAATTATAACTGCGTGTGAGTGTGCATGTAAGTGTGGGTGTGTGCGAGCGTGCGGTTGTATGGGTGTGCGGCTGTACGAGTGTGCGGATGTACAGGTGTGCGGGTATGCGTGTGTCGGGTATGCGGATGTGCATGTGTGCGTGTGCGTGTAAATACTTAAAAAACACGTTTTTCTAACTTATAGTCCATCTCTTTTAGCACAAGTAACTCGTCTTAATCACTTTCACACTCTTTCTTTTAAACGGTTCTCAGAAAAGGGGCCGTTTGAGAGTCCGGTGCATAGCTAATGCACCCCAAGTGACGCATTTCTTAGGTCATGAAGCACCTTATTCGCCAGAATCACCTCCCACTGCGGTACAAAAGATATACTGCGTCAAATATGCTCCGGACTCTCAATTCGGCTCCAGATAGTTAGCATTAGACAACGAGTTCGAAAAAAGCTATGGAACTAGACAGTCCAGATAACTAGCGGCTACAACCTGTCCCATCACTTGTCAAATTTATTGGAACCTTATCATGATCCATAGTAAAGAACATATATTCAGTCACGATCACTATCTTATCAACTCCTTTGTATAAGTATAATAATTGTATATTGGTTAATCTAAAATAATTTATTTTAACCCATTAGCGTCCAGCGTCCTCATCTGAGGACAGTTTAAAATAAACATTTCTGGAGCCATAAAAAACAATCGATACAATCTATTTTTAGCCTAAGTGCACGTGCATAGATGTAACTTCGGCTGAAAACGTTTAGTTTTACTGTAAGATTTATACAAGCCAGACGTAAAATTTTTGAAAATCTGTGTTTTTTATCGCTCCGTCGGACAGAGGTATTTTATATCATATCTACTGCTGTACTTTAGGTAAGTGAATACTTATACTATTAATACAAACTCAAAGCACAATCTTTTGTTGTGGTATATCACGGTTGCATATTTTTCTTATAATTTTTTGGAAATCGATGATAAATAACTGTGTCCTCGAATGAGGACGCTGGGATTTAGAGTTATTTTTCATCTACAATATTTTTCTGATAATATATTGTTTTTTTTTTTTTTCAGAATTAGTCAACATGAGTAGACAAGTGTTTAAAACTTTAGATGAAGCTGTCAAATATCTATATTCAGAAGAAATCGAGGCTGCCATCGTAGCTTTACCGCCTGAAGTGGATGAGCTTACCGATGAAGATGATCTCAACGATGATGATCTGGATGTACCTGTTGTATCGGATGTTGCAGGACAAACGGAAATAAACTTGCCTTTCGATGGTGAAGACGATAATAATGTTCCTTTATCGGTTTTTACCAGATAAGCGCCATAAACGTCACATCAAAAGGAGCAGTCAGATTTTTCATCCAATGGGGAAGAAGAATCCACTCCAAAGCGGAGTAAAAAAATATTGCTTGAAAAAAACGTACCGAAATTGAAGAAAACCAATCCACAATTTGATATATGGGAAAATACTAATACGCCGCAAGAAAAGTTTGCCGATATGTTGCCCATTTTGTCTGACGCAAGCATGTTGGAAATTTTTGAACATTTTTTTTCGGAACAGGTGTATCAGAAAATCGTAGACGAAACAATTCGTTATGCAGCTGAACAAAAAAATAAGCCGTCATTTTCTGTGGAAATTGAAGACATAAAGATATTCATTGGATTTTTGTTTTTTTGTTATCATAGACTGTCCAATGAACGGGATTATTGGTCTGACGCTGAAGATTTGGGTGTACAATTAGTAAAGGACACCATGAGTCGGAACCGATACTTAGAGATAAAGGCATTACTACATTTGCAAGATAATACAAAAACAAATGAAAACAAACACGATAAGGCGTTCAAAATAAGGTCCCTTCTTGATGCTCTGAATAAAAACTTTCGAAAGTGTGGGATTTTCCAAAAACATCTATCTATAGACGAAATGATGGTACGATATTACGGCCGCCATGATCTAAAGCAATTTATAAGAGGAAAACCAATCAGATTTGGTTATAAATTGTGGGCTTTGTGTGGTGACAGTGGATACTGCTTCAATTTCTCCCTATACTGTGGAAAAGAAGCAATACAGTCAAATAACCCTTTAGGAACAAGGGTTGTTACAAATATGTTGGCCGTAGTAGACAATCCGTATGGATACACAGTTCACTTTGATAACTATTTTAGTAGCTACAATTTATTCAAAATTTTGAAAGAGAAAGGATTTCGTGCAACTGGCACTATCCGAGACAACAGGACAGAAAAAGTCGAAAAGGGGAATATTTGACGAAAAAAATAAGATATTTATGGTGAGATGGAACGACAACAAGTGCGTTACAATGGGAACAAATTTTGACACTGTGGAGCCAATATGTGCAGTCCAAAGGTGGAATAAAGACAAAAAAGAGCATGCTCCAATTACAGAGCCCAGACTTATTAATAATTATAATAAATGCATGGGCGGTGTAGATCACCATGATTGGCTACTCGAGAAACATTCAATAGCCATAAGAGGTAAAAAGTGGTACTGGTGTTTAATCAACCGTATTGTGGATATGACTGTGGTAAACAGTTTTATATTATATAACCTGCTGCATGCCCAGGATAAGACTTCAATAAAGGAAATTCGAAGGAATATTGCTGTTGCTTATCTAAAATTGGGACATGGTAGACGGCTACAAAAAGGAAGGCCACTCAGTCTACCTTCTACATCGCGAGCACAAATTGTTTATGATGTTCGGTTTGACGGAAAAAATCATATTTTGGAAAAAAGGGATAATCAACGCCGATGCCAGTTTATTCTATGTAAAGGAAAACCGCGTATTTTCTGCAAAAAATGTAATGTAATACTGTGTCTTCCTTGTTTCAGTAAATACCACGATAAATCTTTTTATGCCAAATAAATTGTACTTTTTTTATCATTTTCATTTACTTATCATTTTATTTTTTAATATTTTTAAAGTTATTTTATAAAATTTTCTTAATAAAATACGTTTGTGGTAGACATTGGTTTAAATTGGCCTACCTCAGTTTTTCAACAAATTCTAAGAGTTCAACGCCCAGCGTCCTCGTTTGAGGACGGTCCCTAAACTCAAACTAAAGTACTTAAAAAAAAAAAAAAACACATAGAAGTCAACTAATGAGTCATAGTAGCAATCTCTGTAAAAATTTTAAAATTTTGACAAAAAAAAATAAATTGGGCGTTAATAAGTTAAGCAAATCTCTTTTACCATGATTTATTCAGAGTTGAATGACTATTATAATTATTTTGCACTTATGTGCCTAAATAAAAATGGTATCTTTTACTAGCATGTTACTCTTAGTTTGGTTTTTTTAACAGAAGTTCAGTTTAAATATTAAACTGGCAATAGATATTTAAAATACATTTTGAATTTTTGGACTTCATTCTATTTTAAAAATGTTTTTATATTGTATTTACTGTATAAACCATTTAATAAGTTACAAGATATAAATTAGTCATTTTTTAAGAAAAAATATCTTTTACATTTTTTTTTTTAATTTTGATCATGAATCAAACTTTATCACTAAAGCTTGAAAAAATAAAAAAAGACAAAGAATTATGATTCTTTTGCTAGATATTACACATAGACTAGTATTTTCTTAGCAACCACAGCATGCGTGCGCAAGGTCTTTGGATTTGGCTGAAAATAGTTGACAAGTGATTAGGGGCAGGTTCCACCTGCTAGTGTCGAGATACACGATAATTTTCAATCTCATTTTGTAAAAGGTTTATATTTCCTGCCATGGTGATGGCATAATACTTGATAAAAACAACCGAATGAGTTCAAATTGGCAAGGATTCAGGTTGATTGTATTAGTCAATACGTTGTATCTACAAAACCAACATTCTCTCTACTTCATGTGTGATTAATAAAAACACTTCGTTTTATACTCAACATCTTACATTATTTCTACGAGTACTCCATTTTCCTTACACCAGCGTTTTATATACAGTATGTCCCCCTAAGTTGGAATCATATGGAACACTTTTTTAGTATTAATTTTAGGAAAAAAAAGTTATTTTTCATAAAAAGTTCTGCATTATCTAAAACATAGGATACAGTCATCAAATATCAAATGTTTTCAGTGGTATACGAAGTTTGTCAAAAATATGAGTTTTACTCAAGAGTAAAGTACCTTTATTCTTTATACGACTAATAAAATTTGATATCTGATGGTTGTATTTTAGATTTTAGACCATGCTCGACTTTTTATGAAGAATAACTTTTTTCCCAATATTGATAATAAAAATGATTTTCATATGCCGCCAATTTACGTAGACAGTTGGTGGCATAGGAAAGCCTTTTTATTACTAATTTTAGAGAAAAAAAGTTGTTCCTTATAATATGTCAAGCATGGTCTAAAACCTAAAATACAACCATTTTATCAGTCGTATAAAGAATAAAGGTACTTTACTCTTGAGTAAAACTCATATTTTTTGACAAACCTCGTATACCACTAAAAAAATTTAATATTTGATGACTGTATTCTGGGTTTTAGATAATGAAGAACTTTTTATGAAGAATAACTTTTTTTGCTAAAATTAATAATAAAAAGTTTTCCGTATGATTCCAACTTAGGGGGACATACTGTATACAGGACACTTTTATCTAAAGAAATTTGGGAGTAAAACCAGTATTTTTTCATATTTCTTAAAGTAACTTTAGTAAGAAATGATTATCAAGTATTTTAACATATTTAATGCAGATGTGGATAAATTGTTCAGAATTACAAAAAGTTAAGGATAATAATATTCGCAAACTTTTAACAGGTATTTTCGAGGTTAAACTAAGAAAAATCCTTGTATAGTTTGTTATATGTCTGTTATATTGTTGCGTTAATAAAAAGAAGAATAGAAGTAGAAGGAGAAAAAATTATCGGAGAATACCAATGTGGCTTTAGAAAAGGCAGGTCAACGACTGACCAAATCTTTACTTTAAAACAGGTACTCACATGTTGCTACGAATACGAAATACCGACACATATTATGTTTATTGATTTTAATAGCGCATATGATACAGTAAATCGACGAAAATTGGTAAATGCTTTAAAAGAACAAAAAATACCTCTTAAACTTGTAAAAATGAAGAACATGACCCTGGAAAATACAAGTTGTGCAATAAGAGTAGGAGGTGAGGAAACCGAAGAATTTGAAGTCCAAAACGGGCTTAGGCAGGGAGACCCATTATCCACCATTCTTTTTAACTTAACCCTTGAAATAGTCATCAGAAGCAGTGAAATAAACAGATATAGAACCCTGATCAACAGATCCCACCAAGCATTATCATACGCAGATGATGTACTGTTAGCGAGAAGCCAAAATAACTTAAAAACATTGTAATAAAGTCAATTTTCATTACTATTGTTCAATCAGAACATAATAAAATAACATCCTGTACATCAAAGTTTAATTTATTTCACCATAAATTAAACAGTTAAAATTAGAACGTTTCTGGTCGGCGAACCTGAAAATTGCAACTCAGCGAAAACATCGAGTTCGTTGTTTAATTAATTAGCAAAGTTGTTATCTTATATTTAATATTGTTGAAATTTTGTTTAATAATAATAGTTTATAAAAATGTTAATTTTTTTTAAAAATAAATGCTTTTTTACCCCACGTTTCGTCTATCTAACATCCTTAAAATTAATATAATAATTATTAAAAAATAGCCCTTATTTTTTAATACAAATTATTCATTGGTCCTTCGAGCAAAAATGTAAAAAATATTAAATTAATAGTCCAGTCAATCAATAGTACAAAAAAAAAATGCCTACAAAAAGCGAAGAAATTGACAAAATAGCAAAAGATCAAGAAAAAATTGGTAAGCAAATAGTACAATTGCTTAGCAATGCCAAAAAAGACTCGTCATCTAGAAAAACAGAAGAGTATATTGCAAATAAAACTGAAGAAAGAGAGAACTTATTGGAGCAAGCGAATGAAAACCATTTCAAAGCCTTAAAAATAGGTCTCTCCGATCATGTGTATTTTACAAGTCAGTATTTTGATCAAATAAAAGGGAAACACGATGAATACAAGGAATATCTGAAAGATTGTTCCAAAGCAGACCCAAATATACAACCAAATAGTAATGAAGAAGTGGAACAGCAACTTAGAATCAAAAAACAAATGGTAAAAATGGAACAATTCAAACGCACTATCCAACAAATACAACAAGAAGCAACCCAAGGTAAAACAAAATACAGGTATGAGGCATTAACCAACAAAGTGCAAAAACAATGGGATGCAATATTAGAATTACATGAGGAAATTATGGTATACGAAGCGCGTTTTACACATGAGTATTTTGTTATGGACAGATATATAAGTATGGAAAATCAATATGAAATAATAATGGAAGAACTGAATACAAAAGCAAAAGAAAACTCAGGTAATACTCTAGAAAGTATTAAATCCAATGTGGTATTACCAAAAATAAATATTCCCTTCTTTGATGGCAACTACGAGAATTGGTGTTCCTTCAATGATATATTTCAAAAGGTTATACATGAAACATCATTATCAAAAACAGAAAAGATGCAATATCTGAAAACCAGTTTAAAAGGTGAAGCCTTCAAGTTAATACAGCACTTTAAAATTACTGAAGATAACTATGAGATCGCTTGGAACACATTACAGAATAGATATGAAAACAAGCGCCAGATATTATCCACATTATTAGATAGAATAATAGATTTACCAGTATCCAAACGAGAATCGCCGAATGATATCAAGCTATTACATGATGTAACCACTGAAAGCCTTCAAGTCATAAAGAACTTGGAAGTCAAGACGGATTATTGGGGTCCATTACTAACACGTATCATAATGCGAAAGTGGGATTCAGAAACAAACAGAATTTATGAGCAAAGCCTAACCGAACCAAATGAGATACCACATTTTGAAGATGTCATGAAGTTCATCGAAAGACGAAGCACTAGAAAAATCTAGTACCGTTAAGAAGCCAAATGGGTTCTCCCAGACTGATTTTAAGCCAAAAAATCAAGACTGCGTGTATTGTAAGCAGTTACATAGCATATACCAATGCATAAAATTTAAAACATTGTCTATAGCTGATAGAAACCAATTTATCAGAAACAATCGACTTTGTTACAACTGTATGACACATGATTCAAAGGAAAAATGTCATAGTTCACTCCGATGCCGCACCTGTGGTATGTCCCATCACAGTATGCTGCATAAAGACAGAAAAGAACAGTCAAGGGTTTCAGAACATGTTAGAGTTGCGAGACCTGTTAACAGTTTACGATCCCAGACCAATACTACCATAGTGGCCAGTCAACTTCCTCAATATGAACCTGTATCTACGTCGACACACATGGGAAGAGAAGATAATACAGTGTTAATACCTACGGCTATGGTAAATGTACAAACTTCCAATGGAATGTTCCAACTTCTACGAGTGCTGGTTGATCAGGGGTCGCAGTCATCCTTTATCACCGAAGAAGCAGCACAACTCTTAAACTTACCAAGAAAAAGAATACGAGCAGACATCTCTGGATTGGGAGATGGAGAACCAAAAATTTCTAAATGGCAAATTGAAGCTACAATAAAACCACGATTTTCTAGCAACTATACCTTGACTGTACATCTACTTGTACTGCCCAAACTAACGCAAACATTGCCAAAAGAATTCTTGCCAAACATGGACCTTAATAAATGGCAAAATAAGCTCATAGCTGATCCAACCTGTAACAAACCTGGTCCAATTGATATACTGTTAGGAGCTGAAGAATATGCCAAAATCATACTTCCGGGCCTCCACAAAACTGAAGATGGTATAATAGCACAAAATACCGAACTAGGATGGATTATGTCAGGTCTTGTCCAAAACACTAAGTCGAACCCCATAAAGGTGATAAGTATGGTTGTCCGTACTGAAGAAGATAAACAGTTAACAAAATTTTGGGAACTGGAAGAAGTTAATCCACCCAAATATGTGAACAAAGATGACCAACTATGTGAACAGTTTTATCAAGACACTACCAAAAGAAACGAAGATGGAACCTACACAGTAAGAATTCCCTTTTCAAACTCGGAATCTACACTAGGCAACTCCAAGACGAGAGCTGTGGCGAGATTGATCCAATTAGAACATAAACTCTCTAGAAACGAAAAGTTAGATACTGATTACAAACAGTTTCTACGAGAATATGCAGACATGGGACATATGACTCAAGTAAACTTCGATAACCTAAACCGAGGAAAGTACTACATTCCCCACCAAGCAGTTATCAAGGAATCGAGTACAACCACTAAACTGAGAGTTGTATTTGACGCATCATCCAAAACTGACTTAAATACCAGCTTAAATGATCAAATGTATGCAGGTCCAAAACTGCAGCAAGAATTATCAGACATTTTACTACGATGGAGAAAACATGCAGTAGCCTTTACCGCAGATATTGAGAAAATGTACCGACAGATCCAGATACATCCTGACGACAGAGATTACCAACGCATTGTGTGGCGATGCAATAGTTCAAACAAAATTGAAGAATATCAACTTAACACCGTTACATACGGAACCAAAGCAGCACCATATCTAGCTATAAGAACATTACAACAACTAGCCAACGATGAAGAATATCGTTTTCCCGATGCTTCCAAAATCATCCTAAATGATTTTTATGTTGATGACCTCCTAGCTGGAGCAAGTACCCAACACGAAGCAGTAAAACTTCAGAAAGATTTAATAGCAACCCTTAAAGCTGGGGGTTTTACATTAAGAAAGTGGTCAAGCAACAGCCCAGAGATCCTTGAGACACTTCCAGAAAATTTTAAAGACAATATAATACAATTGACAGGAGATGAAACAAGGAAGTCCCTTGGTGTCTTATGGTCGCCGATAGACGACACATTCCGATTTCAAACAAATGTATCAAACTACCAAAAACTGACGAAGCGAGTTATTCTATCTGAAATAGCTAAATTATTCGACCCATTAGGATTACTGGCACCTGTTATTATCCAAGCAAAATTACTTATACAAGAATTATGGCTTCAGGAGTTAGATTGGGACCAACCAGTAACCAAACAAACAACTGATCAATGGCTTGAATTTAAGTCTCACATAAAAGCAGTCGAAGATTTTCGCATACCAAGATGGCTGCATTGTGATGAAACCCATACTGAATTACATGGATTCTGTGATGCATCCGAAAAGGCATATGGAGCTGTGGTATACACAAGAATATTTTATAATGGGAAAGTATACATATCGTTGGTACAGGCCAAATCCAAAGTTGCTCCGGCAAGAACGAAGACAACCTTGCCTCGACTTGAACTGTGTTCCGCTGTTCTGCTAAGTAACTTATTGCATAAAGTTAAGCAGACACTCAAATTAAACGATGTCTCCATGTATGCCTGGACAGATTCGATGATTGCATTAGGATGGATACGAGGAGATCCTTTAAGATGGAAGACCTTCGTGGCAAATAGAGCAGTTGAAATACAAAAACTAGTTCCACCGTACCACTGGAGTCATGTAAAATCTAATGAAAATCCTGCTGATTGTATATCCAGAGGAATGGATCCAGTAAAACTATCAAATCACATCTTATGGTGGACAGGTCCTGAATGGTTGCAAGATACGAAGCGATGGCCTAAAACTCCAATAGCTGCTTCTACAAACGAAGAACTAAAGATGTGTTACCATACCAATGTTAAATATAGCGATGGAATATGGTGCAGATTTTCAAGCCTAACACGAATGATTCGAGTCCTATCATATTGTAGAAGATTTTTGAAAGATGTCACCTACAAGGGTCCGTTAAAGTTTGAAGAGACACATAGCACACTTATGCAAATCATAAAACTAGCACAATCTGAAGAATTAAAAGGAGACTACCAATCCTTGATGAAAAGTAAAATGGTACATAAACACAGCAAATTATTGACTCTTAATCCATTCATAGATAATGTAGGAATTATAAGAGTTGGGGGCAGACTGGAACATTCTCAACTATCGTATACTAGAAAACACCCCATAATCATTCCATACCATAGTCACCTCGCCATTCTCATCATTAGAGATGCTCACCAACGAACATTGCATGGAGGAAACCAAGCAACATTAGCCTATCTGAGGCAACGATATTGGATTGTTAATTGCAAGACAGCCATCAAGTCTATAATTCATAAATGCACCACATGTTCACGATATAAGGCACAGGCTGCACACCAACAGATGGGGGAGCTACCTTATCCCAGAGTATCACCAAACCCACCATTTACTCAGACCGGAGTAGACTACGCGGGTCCCATTCAGGTGCGAGCCACTAAAGGAAGAGGACACAAATCGTATAAGGGGTACATCGCAGTTTTCGTATGTCTATCTACTAAGGCAATCCATCTTGAAGTAGTCAGTGATATGTCTACTGACACATTTCTTGCAGCGTTTAAAAGATTTATAGCCAGGCGAGGTTCCTGCTCCCACATGTATAGTGATAATGGTACAACGTTTGTCGGAGCCAATAACCATTTACAAAAGGAAATTACCAATATGGTCAAACAATCAGAAATACAAATCATGATGACGACCACAGGTATTCAGTGGCACTTTATACCTCCAGCATCTCCGCACTTTGGAGGCTTATGGGAAGCAGGAGTTAAGTCCATGAAATACCATCTGAAGAGAACAGTTGAAGAAGCTAAGTTAACCTACGAAGAACTAACTACGCTGACCCATCAAATAGAGGCTTCTCTTAATTCAAGGCCGTTATGTCCCCTGAGTGAAAATATAAATGACACGATTACGCTAACTCCAGGTCATTTTTTGATTGGTAGGGAATTAATTGCACCACCGAATCCAATTGACACCAACATCAACACTAATCTATCACAAAGATGGCGACTCGTTCAGAAGATTAAGACAGATTTCTGGAAAGCCTGGTCCATGGAGTATCTCTCAAGACTTCAGCAACGATATAAATGGAAAACTCAGAAAGATAATTTAAAAGTTGGAGATATCGTCATAATCAAAGAGGACAACATTAATCCAAGTCAGTGGCAATTAGCACGAGTAATCCAAACTCATCCCGCACCTGATGGAACAGTACGTGTAGTAACTCTTCGCAGAGCAACAGGTACAACATTAAAACGAAATACTCACAATTTAGTACCGCTGCCCCTCGAAAATGAGAGAGTTCCTGAGATACCAGTTCCCAACAAAGTTGCTACACGTACAAATGTTAACCTAACCAGGTGTGTTACAAACCTTACCACTAGGTCTATTGATGGTTTTCCTCAAACAAGTCCAAGTACATCTATCTTCATGAAAGCTTCTAAACCGGGTTCAAAAACACACCAGTATCGGAGTACTTATTTATTCCACTTATGCCTATGTATGATGGTAGTTTTATCCGTTATATCAAAAGTCGATTCTAAGTATGTAATACATCATCCCAATCCTGGAATATACGTGGAACATATTGGTCATGCAAGGCTTGATCGAGAAATATTTAGAATCCAGGTAAACTTCGAAACTACTAGGCTCGAACAAGACTTTAAAGACGTGTCAGTAGTGGTACAAGAATTCAATGATCTCTGTAATAAAACCAAGGCACTCTCTGATGAAACTCAATGTACGAGTCTTAGCCGACATCTCATAGACCAAGCAGATCAGCTCAATTGGTATAGAAGCAGTTTGCCAAGGAACAACGGGAATCGCAACAAAAGAGGAATCTTGGGTAAATTCCTAACTAGCGTATTTGGAGTCAATGACGAGGTTTACCAAGACATCAATGCTCTTCAAGAAAATCAACAAGATCTCATAAAGGCATCAAGTCATCAAACTAAATTTATGATTTCGACTATCTCAAAAATCAATGAAACTGAAAAAAGAATCAAAAATCAACTAGAACGCTTCAGAGTTAAACTTAATCAAGGGCTAGTTGCAGTTAATGAGATGCAAAGATGGTACAAATCAGTAGATATAAATAAACTCAATATCCATCTACTGAGCACCTACCAGGTGGCCTGCAATTTTTTAGCGGAGTTAAATGAATATTACTCCAAACTCCTAGACGTTCATTTTAATAGAGGCAGCCTATACGATTTGATATCTCCACCTTATATTAGCCACATCATTGTCGCAGCAGATGATAAACTCCCATCAAATCTACAAATATTACCAACACCGATTTTAAAAATGAAGATGGAAATTAATGAGACCCACATTCAAATCTTTGCATTCTTTCCAATCGTAGATATTACAGAATTCACTCTATTGCAAGCAACACCAACTCCTCTCAAAATAGATAAGGGATTCTACTGGATATTGGATATTCTAAGTGAGATCATAGGAGTGGACTACAATACACAGCTTTACTTCCAATTAACAAGTGAAGAATTTAAAAATTGTATCTACTTGGAGGCAAATCAATATATTTGTTCACCCGCTGTTGTGAAGAACATCGAAACAAATTCAAATTGTGTAATAGATGAAATTTATGAAAGACCAGACACCACTCAGTGCAAGATCAAAAAACATAGAGCTGCCCAAATAACATGGAAACAGCTTCACATGCCCAATACTTGGCTCTTTTTTACCAGTAAACCAGTCAACGTGGCTGTCATATGTCAAGGGATACGAGAAGACGTAAAACTCAATTCGACTGGAATTATTCAGATATCACAGGACTGCATTATAAAAACGAAAGAAAATATTTTATCCCCAAAACGATTGGAAACTGTTCCTGTCCTAGGTAGTTACTCAAAGGCTCTAGCGCCTACTATCAACACTACAATAGAATTGCCATCACACGACACTATCGCCGAAGAAGCTGTGTTTAAACTTACTGATAACTTAAAAGATATACAATCGGAAGAAGAGACACTTCAAACAAAAATTAAAGAAACAACCTGGAAAAAACTACATCAGCATACATATTTGTCTAATGGGGTAACTGCAGTGATCATAGGAATCGTAGCCTTGGGTATATGGTTTGGAAAGCGAATATACAACAAGAGGATCCAAAGAATACAACATCTGTCAAATCAGCCTGAAGTAATCGAGCTCCAGCCCCTGAGATGAATTGGAGAGACGCCAGAATGTTCAATCAGAACATAATAAAATAACATCCTGTACATCAAAGTTTAATTTATTTCACCATAAATTAAACAGTTAAAATTAGAACGTTTCTTGTCGGCGAACCTGAAAATTGCAACTCAGCGAAAACATCGAGTTCGTTGTTTAATTAATTAGCAAAGTTGTTATCTTATATTTAATATTGTTGAAATTTTGTTTAATAATAATAGTTTATAAAAATGTTAATTTTTTTAAAAATAAATGCTTTTTTACCCCACGTTTCGTCTATCTAACATCCTTAAAATTAATATAATAATTATTAAAAAATAGCCCTTATTTTTTAATACAAATTATTCAACTATATTTCGGCCTGTTCCGGATATAAATTTCAATTTTTATTTTATTTTAACTTCATGGGTAGACCTTGTATATCAAATTTTGTTTCATTTAAATTCGCGTATTATACCTGAGTTATGATAGCGCGCGCGATCCGCGCACACCGAGTGGGGAGCCAGCCTGCTTGGGCATAGAGACTGGGATTCAGCATTCAGTATTAACATCATTCACTTTACCGATCTCAACTAGCTTGATTTCATTTTTCCGACCTCGTTAAGTCTGCTTCGTTATACGCCGTAATATCATTGCCGAGACCGTAGTTAGGTACACCGAATTCATGTTCACGTTTTTTTTTTCTGTCGTCGGTTCTTGAGCTAAACGTTTTATTTGATTGAATTATTCCGTTTTCGATTTTATTTAATAGAAATAATAATTGACTTTTGATTTTCGATAAAAATATTTTGATTTTCAGATAAATTATTAAGTTTTGATTTTATTTAGAAACATTGGAAATTAGTTGGTTATTAGGAAGTAGAAATTTTGTTTCTATTTTATTAATTACTTAATTCTCATTGCGACCGTGGATGTTGTTTCTATTTTTAAGTAATAATAAATTTAAATTTAAATTAAATTCCGTATATAGTTAATTACTTAACTTTTAGTACGACCATAAATTTTGTTTCTATTTATTCACAATCTGGTTTAACTTTTTTTTTCCATTTATGTTTCTTTACTTGGAAATAGAATTAGTTCGAAAGTTGGAAAGTTGAAATAGTATCATTTTTCATGTTGAGGGGGACTGGTTTTGGCGAGAAAGCTCACATGGGATTAGATACTATCCCGGTTTTAGATTTTTTTTTAGATTAACCCCTAGCCATGATTAACATATTAGTGTTTTTCTTATGTTTGAGAGGGTTGGTTTTGGCGAGTACACTCATCATAGGATAAATACTGACCTGGTTTAATATTTTGTTTTATGTTTGAGCGGGCTGGTTTTGGCGAGTACACTCATCATAGGATTAAATACTTACCCGGTTTTTGATTATTTTTTTTTAGTTACCTCCGCGCCGTGATTAAAATGATAGTATCATTTTTATGTTGAGCGGGCTGGTTCTGACGAGTGCACTCCTCATAGGATTGATACTATCCCGTTTTTTTATCATTTATCTATTCCCTATTCACTAACACAAGGAGGTTTGTTTCAGTTTCAATACCGACTAGATAGTTAACCAGATAACTTTTTCTAGGACCGTGATTTTATTTCTGCTTTTACGAAACAAAATATTTAGGTTCAATCTTTTTGCCGATTTAACAGTTAACTAGCTAACTTTTGCTACGACCGCAATTATTTGCCATTTTTCTTCTTTAACTGAAATAGTAATTTTGTTTTTGGTTTCGTTTTGGCTCAACTACCGAACCGACAATTTATTAATTAGTTACTATTGCCACCGAGCATCTTTCTTTTAATTTTAATTATACCGTCTGATTGAGACTAATCAAAGTTCACTACTGGCCGATCTGTTTGTTTTTCTTTTTGTTCAGGGTTTTAAAAATACGAGCGAGGGTGGGCGTTGAAATATTACTTACAAATTATTTATTGTAAATAGTTAAATTCAATATATGTGTCAACGTTACCTTGGCTATTACTGAGGTTACTGATCCCTAATTTACTTCCATCTTTATTTCAGCAGTGAGAAATTCTTTATCACCACAAGTAACGACTAAAGCCCGTTACTTGTGGTTACTTATTACCTGTGTCTGAGTGACCAACGACCCCTGGAATTTTTCATCTCCATCTGTGCTGCCCGAGTACTTTCGACGCCGTTTCGAAAGTTTGTGGAGTAAACCATACATAAAATCTGGCGCAAGAGAGCCGTCCCGTCAACAGGCGTCATTTGTAAGTAATCGTTTTCTCTGAGGCGAGAAACCCCCTTATAACATAACAGAACAGTTATTAGACGCGGCAGGAACAATGGGGCTAAACATAAATGAAAAAAAGAGTGAGTATATGCAACTGAAAAACAAACATTTAAGAAAAAATCCTGGAAAACTAGAATTACAAACTAAAACCATATGAAGAATAACAATAGACGAAACAGACAGTTACATGTACCTCGGTGTTCTCATTACAAATAGATGTGAAGAACAAGCTGAAATAGATCTCCGTCTAGCAAAGAGCCATAGATGCGCAGGA
Source organism: Psylliodes chrysocephalus (assembly GCA_927349885.1). NCBI lineage: Eukaryota > Metazoa > Arthropoda > Insecta > Coleoptera > Chrysomelidae > Psylliodes > Psylliodes chrysocephalus. The sequence continues at coordinate 850,302 of OV651816.1, read as the reverse complement.
GCTTTACATAACTTACTTAAATCTAAAGAATTGTCATGGGAAATAAAGAAATGTGTGTACAAAACAATAATAAGACCTACAATGCTCTACGGTAGTGAGACATGGACACTAAATAAGAAAGAACAGACCAAAATTAAAATATGGCAACGGAAGCTAAGAAGAATAAATATATGGGGACAAAAAGACAGAACAAGGATGGGAAAGACGAACAAACAAAGAAATTTACGAAATATTTAACAAACCCAACACATACGAAATAATACAGTCAAAAAGGTTACAATGGTTGGGGCACTTAGAAAGGATGAAGGACTCAAGGACAGTAAACAGAGTAGCTTGGACAACACCAAAAGAAAAAACAAGAGAGGAAGGCCTAGAAGAAAATAGAGGGAATCGATTATAGAAGATATTAAGGAAAAAAAGATCATCAACTGGAAAGAAAAAGCCAAGAATAGGGACGAATGGAAGAAACTAACAAGGCCATAGACCTTTATGGTCTGTTTCGAGCCTTATATATATATATATATATATATATATATATATATATATATATATATATATATATAAAATAAACTAAGGAATCTTGGGATTTTCAGCAAAAATCTTACAATTGTGTACTCTTTTAAGTTTATTTTCTAACTAGTCGGCAAAGACTAAGCCATTTTTATATATATATATATATATATATATATATATATATATATATATATATATATATATATATATATATATATATATATATATATATATATATATATATATATATATATATATATATATAGATTTCTGTTCCTGATATTAAAAAAAAGTCCAGATCAAAACATGAGGACATAAATATGTAAACCCAATTGGGTCTTGCGCGCGATAGGACAATGCAATTTACCTTTTCCTTGTACTGAAGCTCTAGGCTTAGTGTACCCCTCACAGTTTCTATCCCATCAGATTGATTTTCTTGATGAATTCAAGAATATGTCTGATGGGCGCTTTCGCGATTTCTTCAGGTTCCGGATATTGTACCCCGAAGTACCATTCCCGTTCCCATTTAAGGTTCTGGCAGTGGCATAGTATGTGAATAGGAGTTTCGTCCTCCTCTTCACATATTCTACACATGGAGTCATCAGATATACCTAAGAGATTTAGGTGTCTTCTAAGGCCGCAGTGTCCCGTAAGGAGTCCTATTACGGCCTTGAGTTCGCTTCTGCTAAGGTTTAGCAGTTGATGTTGTCTGCTCGTGGATGGCCCCTCTATGAATCTTTTGGACTATCTAAGTCCAGGAAGTTCCATCCAGAGCCTTTGATGTTCTCTTTTTATTTGTTCCTTTAACACCTTTTTAGTCATCTTACAGAATATTCTCGTTCTTTTCGTGGTGTAAGTTCGAAAGATCCACTTGTTTGTTTTCGTGAATCCTTGCTTGGTGACAAAAGGTAATTATTTAATATATTTGGTTATTTAGAACTGCTTCATCAGTGATTACAGGTTCTACATTTTGTTTGTAGATTATTACGTGAGTCCCACGAATTAGTTTGGGTTGACTAATTTTAAAATGCTCTTTTTTTATACCGCATGCCATTAAAAGCGGCCTTTTTAGTTTTTTTTTTATTTCTAGATTTTTTTCTTTTCCATCTTTTAACAAGGTAACTGAATACTGTTACAAATCTAATCAATCGTTGCAATTATAATAATTGTTTTATATTAAATGTACTTATTTTGTGTAACACATGTTAAGAGATGGAAAGGTTTTTTATATTAGTGACTGACACCGTTTTTTCTTTAATTATAAGAGGAGAGCGGCAACAAAAAGAGGAGAGCGGCAACAAAAAAAAAAGAGATCAGCAACAAAAAGAGGAGATCGGCAACCAAAATATGAGACCGGCCTATATAAAAAGAGGATACGGGCCTACAGAAAGTGGATGCCAGCTAGCTTGCATAAGAACGAAACCTTGAGGGAAAAGAGAACAGTAGTATCTTCTACCCAAGTCAGATAAGTGTCTGCCACTAATACGAAATTTTTTTTTTACCAAAGAAAATCTATAAAGTCAGTATACTTTAATTCAATTAGATTTAAAATCTACCCATTTGTTGTTTTGAGATATTTTTTATACTTGAAAATTGTTAAGTTTTGGACGTTAACATTAAAGTTACTATATTTTAATTTCATTTTATGAATTTATTCCTTACTTTTAACTAGCAAATTATTGGCATAATTTGTATTTATTAACCATCTAAATACATGGCGTCCTTAACCATTAATAGAACACTTTCTTGTTTTTTAATTAAAGATGATGCCATTGGTTTGTTAGTAAATTCTAAACTCGAACTTCACGATCCTGATTTGAGCTAGGCCGAGGATCTGAAAAAATAAAATTTCTATATTTGAATTTAAATTATTATTTTACAAAAAACATTACATACCGATTCGTGTCTATTTTGCCTTTTAATAATAACAGGTTATATCTTTCTGTACTCATATTCAAGGTTTTGGAACAACTTTTTCAACCAATACTTTGTTCCCTGGAATTGGATTAAACAGTTAAAGGTACAACACAACTAAATTAACTCCTTTTCGTGTATTAATTTGGTTGATTACCTCTGCTTTAGGCAACAGGTCCGGGAAAACTGTAAAAAGTTACATTGTAAATATTTAGTGTAAGTAAATTAATCGCTTGACTTACGATATGATGTAAACCATACAATATATTAAGATAGTATTTTAAAAATCAAACAAAAAACTTTTAAAATTATTGTAAATTAAAAAAATTATTTACTTTTGGACATATTAATAATATCACCCAGTACATGAAACAATGTGACAAATATAGAAACAGTAACAAAGTAACAAATTTAGTAAGAAACAGAATACCAACTTCATTTTAAAACAAAACAAAAATGCAATTTGATTAAATTTGACAACCAGGATTTTGTTCGAACATTAATAGAATTTTAATATAAAATTAGTTTAAAATTACAGTATAATTAGTTTTAATAAACTCACCTTTAATTTATAGAAATAACTTATTTTTAAAAGTAACTAAAACCAGTTTCTTTCTATTGGGCACAAGAAATTTGAACTTTCTAGATGGGATTAAAAATGTAAAAAGTTGTTGATTTAACAAATGAAAATCGAGGAGTCTTGGTAGAATTTCAAAATGGAAGACATGTAGTTGCTTTTTCATCCTAAAAAATTCAAATAATAAGAAAGTATACCAAACCTAGTAACTATAATTTGTTGTAAAATTAGTAATAAGTACTTACTGGTGTAATTGGTACAATAAGTTTCTACCCATATATCCTTTACAATACTGAAAAGTCATCATACATTTTGGAAATGGAAGTATCATAAAAAGGCTCCTGCCTTTTTTGTCCTGGAATTCACAAGGTATGGATGGATACAACGTGGTTTTCTAAGATTCATCTGGATTTTCAATCTGCTTGATTGGCACTTTCCCTGTGAAAAGAAAAAAGAAGCTAGTAAAACACAATTTATGAACCCTGATGTAGTTGTAAAGGTACAAAATTTTTATATGAACTACTACTTACCATTTTATTTGTTTTTAATATTAATCTCATTCCATTTAATGATTTAAAAAGACACATTTTCTCGTTCATAATAAATACATAACCTATAAATCACTTTTTTAAATTCAAAGCATATTCAAGAAAATATAACGGCAGCGGCGTTGCCAACGTATAATAAAAAATTTAGTCAGAGAAGGTGGGTTATTTAAGTCATTACCACTGTCTATAAAGTGTGTGTGAAGAAGAGTGAATGTTTTATTATAGAATTTTAAGATTTTGTTGTAATAGAGTCCAGAAATAAATGTTATTTTTTGAATACTAATTCTTAGTTGGTATATTTTCTGTTGACTGGTTGGCTACCCTGAAATCCCATAAGATAAATTTATTCCATTCTTTGAAATTCATAATACGAGGGCCACTGAAAAAGTAATGAACCCAATTAAACTAAAATATTCCCTGCGATTACCTGAATTATGAAAATAGTTACAAAATTTAAATAATTAAGAGTCTCATTGCTAATTAATAAAATGTATTAAAAGATATAGAACACAATTTTAAATAAATTGCATTTTTGTGACAAATTTGAATAAAATATAAGGTAAGTAACACCGTCACAATACATACTTTATCAGTACTTTTAAAATTAAATGACATTAACATTTTAAGTTCTTCCAAAAAGCACATTTTAATTTAATTATTAAACATAACCTATTTATTCTTCTACTCCTAATATGTCACAAAGAGAATAAATCATAGATGTATAATACTCTGGACTGAGAAAATTCTACACCTATTATAATTTAAACTTTGTTAGTTATCAGCCACCTGCACTGGCCTTGTATATATAAACGGATTTTACATTTTATATCAATTTGTATCTTTTTTTATTCTATCACCTTAGCAATAAAAATCCTTTACAGCTGTACAATGAGATAATTATTGTTTTAATAGAACCCCGTAACTTTCTGGTAATAGATTCCCACTGGAAATCATCTCCCATTTTCCGTTTTTCATAAAAATATTTCGCTCAATTTCACCCAGGGATTTTGTTTTCTCACGAATCAGTGAATTACACTTGTTCAGTTCAATTCGTAATTATTATAACGTAGCGACGTGTTCTTGAAAAATAAATTCGTCAACTTTATTTCAGAACTGCAATGGACGCTGACGGTCCAGTTTGAGCCAAAACAAACCCTTGTTATCTAAATGGCCTATTTACAGCGGTATTGGGTTAATTTCTTATTCTCAGCTCGATTTACGATTTTGATGTTTTCTCTGCTAGGTGCTAGTTTATACCGGGTCGGCCAATTATTTAATATGGAGTAAATATAAATATTGCAAATTCCATATTGCTTGTGAATATATAGTTAAGTTAACAACACTTTACAAAAAAAAACAAAATTTATTTAAAAAATATACAAAAATGGATCTTTAATTAATTTCAAATAACAATGTTTATCGTAATGAGAATGAAATAAAAAGAACGTTGATTCCCACGTTGACATGGATTTATAACCTCGGGTTCATCGTCGTCAAGGTGCAAAGCGCTGACTTTGCTGATGAGGCACTCCGGGCACAGCTTAAAGAATATTTTTTAAGCTGTGCTCCGGGCATTGAACAGTGGGTTTCTATCACATTTCTATATTTTTGTTGTTGTCCCAGACACTTTTCTATACAAAATTGGCCATAGACAGTTTACAATCGTTTGCGTTAATCTTGGAGCGTTGCTTTGCATTTACTTATTCGTTCCGTGCGAAGTCATGAAAAGGGAAGCAGAAGCGATACTAGCGCTAGCTGCGGATAATTCGTGCATTTTAGGGCGATATTTTGTAATTTTGGCATATCAAATACACGTATACGTTTTACTTTTTTTCAAAAAAGTAGGTAAAAACAATATAATAAGCAACCGGAGTTGCTGTGTTGAAAATTGTACAAATACTAGCAAAAAAAAAGTGAAACTTATATAAAAAATTTCAGTAGCAAAGTGAAAATTAAATCAAAGAAATAAATGGATAGGTGTACAATAAGAAGAAAAATTACCTTTATTTTTGTAACAATAACAGTAATGCTGGAAACTTAAAAGGTTTTAAATAAACAATAAATTATCATTTTACGATGTTCTTTAATATCCCTTTATTCTTAAATGTTCATTCAGCAAGGACTAGATTTCACGATTTCTGCCTTTGATTATTATATGTGGCTGGAATGCAATTTTGTGACTTACTGATGGGAAACCAGTTTAAATCATTCATTCGATGTTTTCTTTCGAACAAAAATAAAAATATAAATAACGATCCTTTTTTTATACATTTTAACTTCACGCTATTATTAAACGGGTATTTTTTTATTTTGACAGAATAATTTAATTCTTCAGTGACAACTTATTAGACTTAGGCACCTTCTCATACATTTTCCAGTAAATTATGTTGCCTGTCTATATTTTATTATTGATTTTTATTGATTATACATAATTTTCTTTAATTTAAGCGATAAAAATATATAATATTAATAAATTAATGTTTTACTTGTTTAACAAATCCATATACTTTTATTAAAACTAACATATATACTTTTTAATTACGAATTCTATTAAAAATTGTATTTGTCAGTATACACAGAAATAGTCCATTATTACCAAAACGAATTGGCGCTGCTGTCGCGCACGAAGCGAATAAGAAGATATTGAAATCGTTTTGTAAAATTTGCAAAACTTTTCTAATGTTTTTTTGTGACTGCAAAAAGAACGAATTGTTGATATATTGTTATTTTTTCAAGGTTCCGGACCTTGTCCGAGGTTTCAAATTTACCAGATTATGAAGAAATATAATATTAATATTTGCAATCACTTTTTAAAATAGTTGTTTTTTTATGACAAAATTAGAAGAAAATAAAGAATTATTTTGCTATTTTTAAAAATATATATATTTCGGTGCAAAATTAAAGGTTGCAAATTGGAATAGCTCTTCCAAAAACTTGTATGAGTTATGCAGCACTTTTGCAACTTATGATATAAACAAAAACACTATTTTCCACAAAAAAATCCTGTTCCGGACTCACAAAAAAGTTGTAAATCTGAAAATAATACAATACACAGGGTGTCCCGAAATTAGATAGTCATATTTAACAGCGTAACCTTCATCCTAAAATAGGATTGAAAGTTCATATAAACATAGGTCCGAAAATGTTTCTTTTCCGAGATACAGGGTTTTAAAATCCTGATGACACATTTTCGTAAATATTTTCTAAATGTTTAAAGATAAATAAGTGAAATTTTGTACAAATACTTCTCTTTTTACGCTCTATTTAATGGACTGAACCCCAGTTTTTGATCATCTTCATAGGTGGGTAAAGGGGGGGCTTAGGGTGAAAATTTTTTGTTGACAGATTTTAACATTTGTTGACTATAAAATTTGAAAAACCAATGTTTTCTTTATAATAAAGCTACTTGTATTGCATCTTGCTAGGACGCACCATTTTCAAGATAAAAGTATCTGAAAATTTCATTTATTCGAAAGTGTAAACAATAATTAGTAGGCCTGTGAAATCAGAAATTTTATTTTTTATAACTTTGGAAAACTGGTGACTAAAGAAATTTTAGAAAATATTTACAAAAATGTGCCATCAGTACTTCACTTGTAACACCCTGTATCTCGAAAACGAAACGTTTTCGGACCTATGTTAATATGAACTTTTACTACTATTTTAGGATGTAGATTACGCTGTTAAAATATGACCGACTAATTTCGGGACACCCTGTATATTGCTTCAAGTTTGCAGCACTTTTACAATTTTTTTTCTAATTTCTAATTTTAAATTGTCCAAATGTCTCAATGTAACCCGGCCTCTCCCAACTGAAAAAATAGCTTTTTAATTATTTACAGCTACTGTTCATATTAACTTTTCGGTTTTCAGCAGTACAGTACGCTTAAATTTGTCCCATATAATTATTATACAAACCAATTTGATACTTATTATATTATTTATCCAGTTTAGTTTTTGTCGTTTTTGATTTTGTAACTTTTAATAATTAACAAGCATTTTCTCGTTATTTAAGCACATCGTCATTTTAAATGTGCATTAAAATGGAATAAGGATCGTATAAAGCATTGTGCAAAGTCATTCCAGTCCTTTCATGTGCCCATAGTTTATTAATGCTTCGTCTATCTCATGTCTGAAATCTTATCAATGGCCAATTAAATAGAGCGCGACCTTTGTAGGTGTATAACAACACGATAATTAACCATTAAAACAAAACAGATTTAACCATTCGAAAAGAGGTACAAGGTCTATCAACGCGTTTAAGGTTTTTTCTCCACTAGGTATGTTTTAAATTAAAAGAATCTTTTTATTTTATAGAAAGCTGATCGAATTGCAAAAATGTAGAAATTTATGACAGACAAGGATATTTTGCAATGTCCCATACCCATAATCATTGACTATATATTTTGTATCTAGTAACCTTTGACGCAAAAAAGGTAAAATCGGTTACAAAGATGGAATATTGTATGGTTGACTTGATGGCATTTATAAAAATTGACGTTATTTTCATTTTTATTGGAGTGTTTCGTAAATGTTTGTTTTCAATGTTTGTAAGAAGAGGAATATAATTTTAAATTGCAATTGAACAAAAAAAAAACTTAACTAATGATTAATATTCCTAATTTTTTTAAGTTGTTCAGGATAATGGCGAAAGACTG
>OV651816.1:672927-841592 GCA_927349885.1 Psylliodes chrysocephalus | reverse complement strand
ATTTTTTAAAAAATCACTTAATTTTACATTGACTTACATAGAAAATTGACACCGCTGCTATTTGGCATGCCAACTACTGTCAATTTCGCGAACTTTATAAAAAGACGGACTGAAATTTGAAATTTGACCATTGCCGATTCAACTCTTTCTCTCTGGTCTTCATAGTTATTATCTATACAACTTAAAAGCCCTAGCCTTTTTTTACATTTTTTTGATTTCCGAGGACAAAAAATTATTATTAATGGAGCAGTGTATTACAGTTTTTTTTAATTGCCTTAACATTTCCCGTTAACCATTGTTCCAATAACCTATTGTGTATACACGATACGGGACCATTTTATCTATAACCTGCCCTATAGTAAGTGTTCTCGAATTACTCTAGGCAGCCTTTAAACTTATTGTTTTTTTTTTGCCATAGAGGATGTTGGACGGTTTATTCAACGGCTTCCAAATACCAGCATTTTAGTATACAATTTCACTCTGGTTTATTTTAAAACAATCGATCTCTCGAGCGTTTATGTCTTCCTGTCATGACTGCATTACACAGAATTTTTCGTCACCTGTGTCAGACGCACGCTCAAAGGGTTGGAGAGAATGAAAAATAATTAACAACATTTAGAAACCGTTGTTAAAATAGGGGGCCGAAAGTTGGTAAAATTTTTCTAAAGGGAGAATATTTTTTGGAACAATAAAAATATACTTCTATCATCATTTGGAAGGAGGCCATTTTGTTAATAAACAAACATACATTTTGTGAATTAACAAACATACATTTTGTGCTCCCAATGGAATCACAGATCATTTGAATAATTCTCCCAATACATAGAAGTCTTGGATTATTATTGGTTCCAGAATAAGAGTAATAATAATTTTGTATTCTATCTATGAAAAAAGAGATTTAGCTCTAATAACTAATCATTCCATGGGTCTACAAGTGATTGAAATTGGCCACTGGGAGATGATGATTTTTATCTATAAGATTAAAATAAAATTATAATGAGATTTTCTTTATGAAACAGAAATTTTACTAAATAATCTAAAAAAGGTAAATCTGGAGCTGAAGTTCGTGAGGATATGGGATATAAGTAAATAATTTTATTGAACTTAGTAATGCCAAAAATTTTTAATTAATAATTGAAAAATCTATAAATAACTTAGACATCTATAGTTCGGAACACACTACTAATCCAGTATGGCCAGGCATAGGCAATGTGTTTCTAATGGAAGACCGGCACATTGTGGTGCCGTCTTTCCGATAGCTGTGACAGGGTCGGTCCAGTAGTAGTCAATGTTATTAGCGCATGCATTTTTGGTTGTATATATGGGGACCGTTTGTCCTTCTTGATGTCTAATTAAAAGGCTTTCAGCAGATAGAAAGCAACCCACAAATTTGTGATTTTTAGATTTTTGCATAACATTACAATAAGAAACCCTCTATTGCAAAAAAAGATCCAGGCCACAACATTCTGGTACCAAGCATTATTTCTTAGCCGATGAATCAACCAACTAAATTGGTTAGGGAAGTAACTTGCCTGCGGAATATCTTTTAAAACATAGTTGTCCTCAATTCATCTTATTAAGCTCTTAAAACCCTTATCATAAATATGTATATTCACGAGGTTTTGACTACCTTATTTGCTTTTTTCTTGCAGGAGATTTCAATTCGCCACTGTTTTGTTTCTCCTCTTTCTTGATAGTCTAAATTTTGTTCAGTGACATGTTGAAATGCTTCATCTATCAATGAACGAACATCCTGTGTCTTGATATCAAATTTGTTCATAGCTATATAGCCATATAGCGTTTTACCTGATTCCAAACTATCTCGATTGGGTTAAGCTCGCAATGATGCGGTGGTAAGCGTAAAACAGTTACCCCATATTTTGCAAGTATTTTTTAATCTTATATTTGTCGTATTACTTTCTGTACTTCATGATAATCGCCATCATTTTTCTTTGCCTAGAAAACGCGCGCGGCGCCAGGTTAAATTCTCCTTCATATCGTGCATGAATAATGACGAAATGTGGACCTCTTTATGTAGGGGCTTTGAGGCCTGTACTTAAACCCTTTATAAATGCATCTCTATTATTTTTTATGGTGTTATCACACTCATAGTTAACCATTTGACGTTGACCCAAGTCTTATCAAAATAAATATCATTTTGTTGGCAATATTGCTTGATGGCTCTTAAATACCTGTGCCGCCAATGAATGAAGTCACTTCTTTCTAACAATATACTTTTACGACCACGCTTCACATATTCAAAACCAATATATTTTAACAATCTACAAAGAGTTCTTAAAGAGAACAATGGGAAATTCTTATTCCCTTGAATAATATTATAAATTGCATTCAAAGTTGGCTGAATGTTAAAAAAAATCATTGCACACGATTCCTTTTAATAAGATCTGAAAACCCTCAGCATATGAATATTCGCGAGAATTTGACTACCTTATCCTATTTTTTGCCATTGTTTTGATGCTACTCTTTCTTGATACTATAAATTGTGTTTCGCTGACCCCACTCATTTTGGAAACACAACTTACCCCTGCAGTCACACTTAATTTATCGTCATTGACTAAATAACAAAGCATATTAAAAATCACAATTTGTAATTAAATGTCAAAGTTTTGACAATTACAAAACATTCATGGGCCTTAAATATGCGTATACAATATCAATTCTTAGGCTAGCGCCAAATTAGACAGAGCTTCAGCCACCGAAAATTAGCCACATATCTTTGCTAAGTAAATTCATATGCTGTAGCAGACGTTCTGCTGCTGAAGATCGGTGGCTAATCGTCTGCCTAATGTGGCCCTTATGGTTTTTGTGATTCGACTCCTTTCTGTAACGTACATTTTAGCACTGTTTGGTTAAAGATACTTTATAAAGGAAGTAAAAAATACATATTGACTTTTTGATTTATTCTACCATCGTAGTTCAAAATCAGGCGCGCCGCTAAATCCAAACATTCGTTTTTCTATTTTTAATACTTCGCGCCCACTCTCACAGAGAACCAAATAACGAACTGATACCAACTCGCTTCTCTAATATGCAGAAAGCAACCAAGCGCTTGGATTGCTTCTGCAGACAAGTTACTTCCCTAACCAATGTAGTCGGTTGATTCATAGGCTAAGAAATAATGCTTGGTACCAGAATGTTGTGGCCTGGATCTTTTTTTGCAATAGAGGGTTTCTTATTGTAATATGCGAAAATCTAAAAAACCTTTGAATGCAAAATACGAGGTAACTGTTTTACGCTTACCACCGTATCATTGTGAGGTTAACCCAATCGAGATGGTATGGAAGCTATATTAAAATAAACAACTTTAAATTCAAGACACAGGATGTTCGTCCATTGATAGATGAAGCATTTGAACATATCCTAAACAAAATGGCGTAATTGAGTAATTGCGTTGTATATATCAGACAAAAAACGAAAAAAGAAATATGGGTCGCTGATAATCTCCAAGACAACGTTGATGAACTCATTATAAGAGTAAATTTTGACAACAGTTCTTGTTTATTATATGTTAACTTATAAATTTGTAATTTCGAAATTGATTGTTTATTATTGAACAAACAAATTTTAAAACAAAATTTAAACCATGTCGCCAAGTTATACACCCTCTGAAGGAAATTTCTAAAATGTCTATAAGTAGGACTTTGTTCAGTGTTGCCAGGAGTTACGTGCTTGTGGCAAGCCCCATCGTGGAACGTCCCAGTTGTCACTCATCCACAATGTGACCGAATAGGTAACTCTTAACTATTTCGAGAACGTGGATGCACACGAATCTCGCAGTTGCGGCTAGCCTCTCCGGCTGGCCAATTACCTTCTTACCTTCTTGCACCTGAAACTGACGAGTATAATCTATTAAAGGTTGTCCAATCGTCGCCAGTTTCATTGGTGTGGTGGCTTCTCTTTTATTTCGTAAAGATTTACTAGAATAGTTTTGAGTTGTATTTTTGTGCGTACATAAAATAATAGTCTTAATTTGGCAAAAAAAAAATAAAAATCCTAGTTTCTTACTAGATTGCTGCTTTAACCAAGAATATAGACCGTTGCCTGCCCAGCCCATTTCTGAAAATCTAAATCTAAAAATAATTTTAATTTCATGAATATATCATCACTTTAACCAAGATACAGAACCGCGAAGCGAGAAATTTGTGTTATAAAACACACCAAAATAACCCTACAACCAGAGAACAACTAGGTGTACACTGTACACATTAAACTAACAAAACAACGAAACGACATAGACATGCGGGTCGTTAAAATTTAACATCGAAGTTCACGGTCGGTTGAATAAAACTCGCTATTGTTTGTCTAACGTTTATTGGGCCCGTGTTTTTGTTTGATTTGGCCTCACACGATGATGACTGCTCGACAAACGATCATTTTCTTAGGTTTAGACTAGACTGTGTAATAAGATAAGATCCCGCCACTTTTACTTGGTTGCGTTACCCTGTCTGTTAAGGCGGGGGGCAGGTAATAAGGGTGCGAAACGTGTAATTATGTCTTTGTAGTTTCGAAATCTTATTTTTGACTCTCAAAGCTTCCGTGCTCAAACATAATGGGTGTAACCCTGTCAAACATTCGCTAGTTGCTAAATCGAACAAGCAGTTTTAATGTTATTACTGTTATTGTTATTCGAGTAATATATATTTTGAATATTTCGTTCTGTAACAACTAAGGAAAAAACTACATGAAATCAAAATTGTTATTAAATTCATACGAAAACAATCAAATTCTGAATATGAACAATAAAATATTTCTGAAACATAGGGTGATACTGTGACCATGCCCTAGACCGACGTTAAATAAATACAAAAATCTCAAATGCATTCATTCTAGATGACGCTGTCAAAATAATACTGTAGGACAATCTTTAAAAAAATATATAAAGGAAATGGAATTTTTAGAGGAAGAAAGTCCCTTAGAAACAATTTTTTATATATCGAAAACCATCAAATCAATTTGTATCGGTTACTGTATGCATCACCGGACGTAGGTCTAAATAAAATTGGTCCATCGATTACATACTAACTGAATTTGAAATAAGAGTCAGGCATAAAAAAAAATCCAAATTGCAGTCTAAGCATTGTGGTAGCAGGTAGATTAATAAGCTTACTGTATTTATTCAGTAACGTCTGCTATACAGTTATTAATTTGGTTATAAAAATGCAAATTCAATATTTATACTACAAACAACATTAAGACGCACTAACATTTTTATATAGTCCTTATATTAAAAAAAGTTAGTATAATTTAAAATAAATGTGGATATGTAGGTAGATTTAATAAAGCACGTAATATGTAATTTAATAAAATTTATTTAAAAATATACAATAAACTAAAAGAAACACATTTTAGAAAATTTAAACGTTATATGTGACAAAATACAGATGATTTTAAAATATACAATGAACTAATAATTTTGGCAAATGTATTTTTTACATCTCACTCAACCATTTTAAAAATTTTTGAATATTTGGATAGGGTGTCTCACAATACTTTTTAAATACAGATGGCACTTCACAATTATAGGTAGTTCGGGAAGTTATAGACGTTCAAGTAGCCCAAATTTTAGGTGGAAATGTTGCAGCTTCAGACATGTATGTATTCACCAAGTAATCACCCAGATTTTTCGCAAAGCATCCACAACTTCTTCAGGGAACAAATAAGGCATACCAAAAATTAAATGAATCCATTTTCCAAATTCTGAATGATTGTTGCTATAGTCATTTAATCTAGGGATTGAATTTTTCACCAACAACTCTGTGTTAAATAAAACCGATAACCAATTATATTGCTAGCCGAGAACATTTCTTTAAAACCACTTGAGCCCCGGGTGGGTTTAACGCAACCCACTTTTGAAAGTTTCTTGGGACAGCGAGGTACATGCATTGCTCACAAGAGTATAATACTTAAAAATGCCTATTCCCTAAAAATAGTTTCCGTACTAAATACATAGGAATTGTACACAGCCGGTCCCAATAGTTTATCATATACCAGCGGGTTTTGAAAATTGTGACTACTTGAGGTTGTTTTGAAAAGATTCTGTAAAGTAAGAAAACAAACAACACTGGAGAGTTGTTACCTTGTGTTTAGTTGTGTGTTTTGGAAGAATAAATACGAAGTTACAATAAGATCAGTCCAAATAATACGTGTTTGGCTTGGGGTTGAACTAATGAAGTCTTATTTCTAGCAGCAAAATTGATTAAGTCAGGATTTCAACTCGTTTGACATGCCATCTACCCCTCAAGACTTGACTTCCTCAGACTACCTTGACACGAAAAAAAGAAAGAGCTGTCGTGCTGGGGTAAGATTTTATTATTTTAACCGCATGCTAAACATAATGTAGACTGCTCTTACTAAAAAAATATGTATTCTTCCAAGAAGAGCTACTGACTATACACACAAAATCGGACGGCCTCAGTGTTGTTTATTTTCCACTGATTTTTTAAACCAGTCTCCTATAAGGTGCCCACTTAGGTGTCAATTAAAAATACTTACTAAACTTGAAAAAATTATATTTTTAAATTTATATAAAAATGTCATAAAAAAAATTAAGCAAAAGCTAAATAAACAGGTTACAAAATAATGCTTTTTGAAGGCTGTACATATGTATTTTGTTTTTGTGCATTTATTTTGAGCAGTATTTTCTAGAATTTTCGGCCTTCGGTCTTCAGTCTGGTTTTCCTTTTTGTCGTCAAACATAAGCTCATTCGCTTTTAATAATTCCATAACTGTTTGTTCTTTCTACGATGTTATATTCAGAGAACTTTTTGTGAACACCAAGAAAAAATGTATAAAAGTTAAACCAAAAAGAAGTTCTATGGCCAATTTCCGATACAATTTAATTCCGACAAGGACAGTGAGAGTACGCCTTCATTTGATCTGCTGTACCGGTTTGACATGTTATAATCCACAATAGCTGTCAGTTTTGAGATTTCTTTATCCCAGTTCCGGATATTTTGTTTTTTTTTTTATACTTAGTGGAAAGCATCAACATGTCTTTTTTGTCTTATCCACCTTAGCAATAGAATTTCATTATTTAATCCTTGAGCCAAAATCTCATGTTGCGCCAGTTTCTTCTCAAGAACAGCTTAGCAGTTGAAATTTAGATCGAAACAAATTGTACCAATCAAGTAAGTATTGCGTTGTAGCAATTCTGTAGCTAAAGCTACGCTGGTATAGCTCTTATCTGTAAATAGAGTACGCCCGGTATCTAAAAGATTGTCAAGTAGCACCATCACGTTCTGGGGCATCTGTTTCGTTATATACTCAAACTTTGTATTTATAGCGGTTTTCTAGATTCTTTTGGTCTCGTTCGCAATCACTCATAGAACCGTTCTTCACTCAATACTAGATGCGACTGAGAAAGTTCCTCACTCAACCATTAAACATCCTTTGACAAGTAATAATCATCATGGTCATGATATGAGATACACGTGGATACTTCAGCAACAACGTTATTGCTCGCGTGGTAATCACGTGTACCTCAAATTCAAATGTCAAAATAAGTGTTCAAAATTCATCAGATTTCAATATAAATTACATTAATTCTACCTGGTAACATTATATAAAAATTATATTTATAAAAAATGCCGGTCCATAGAAACTCCAAAATTCTATGTATACCGGGGTGCTCAACTGGTTAATACTGTTATGAATAGCTGTTTCAAAATAACAATATATTTTGGTTATAAGTGAAAACCGAATTCTAAACAGTTACTTTTTACTAATCTAAATAAATTTGTATATATCATGATTTTCTTCCTTAGTAAACAGAATGCAATAGAGACATAGAGGTTTCGATGACATGGTAAACAGTTGTAAATTTTCTTTTCAAATGTTCCATTCATACATACATACGTATTTTTGATGTTCACATAAAAAAGATAAGTTTTAAAAGCACGAAAAAAATATACCTTTTTGTAGGAAATCGTTAACTATAAAAAAAAAATCTCACCAATAACCGTTTTCACTTCCATTTGATTTAGAATTTCTTGTAAGGCTTGCCTTGTTGTAGGTGTAGATTTGGTAACATTTTTCGTCGGGCGTTGCTTGTATTTTTTTCAATAAGAGTAACATTTGCACTCAATGAACTAACTTCTTTGGTTTTGTTGAAAAATTTTCTGTAGCCTCTTGTTTAGCTTTGTTGCTAACTTTCTGTCTATTCATACTATTCAATAATTGATTTATGATTATGTTTTACATTATGTCTTGAAAATGGTTGCAATAAATGTAAATTTTATCTACCCAGAAATATTACCAATAACAAAAATGATTTTTTGGCATTATGTAACAATTCGGACTGCAGATTACCGGCACCGGCAATTTTTAAATTTTTGGTCACTTAAATACTAAACTGATTTCTTCTACCTTTTTTTAGTGTAAAACTATCGCATTTTCTTTAGTGTCCTTAATCACAATTCATTTCTAAGTAAAAAATACTCTTTACTATTTTCGCTGCAGGATACCGTTTTCTGAGAAAAACTAATTAACACAACACGTCGCAATATCCTTTTTCTTCTACATAAAATAACCTCATGCCTCAACCCTAGATATTATACTTATAAATCTTATATACTCCAATTCAGTGGTTCTACATAAACGTAGTTGAAAAATTATTAAATGTATTCCTTTTAATTTAGTGATTTTATTTAACTAGACAGTTTTTGCTCATAAAATTTGCTATTAAAGGTGTGTATAAATAAAGCGGGCCGGGCCCGGGCCCGGGCCATGCCTGCGTCGTTTCAAGAACGGGCCAAGTTTGTCGGATTTGTACGGTGCGGTGTGTCTTCCATCGCATGATAGATCCCAGATATAACAGGAGATGTAGCTATTCATTGATAAAATATAATATCTATTTTACGAAAGTTATCTATTCGTTAAAAAATGTATTTCTAAATCTATGTAGAAATATTACTTTATATTATTTTTGATCCACATAAACATGATGTTTCTTTCTAAAAAACAGCTCGGTTTTTCCGTTATGGCTAATCTTACCATCTGACGTTTAACCAAACACAAAAAGTTATATGGGACTTGTCGGAAGCCGCCCTATTGTTTCTCCACCACTGCCCTTTGTCAGTATTATTATCGTCGTCCCTTCTGAGAAAGCGGCGTCGATAATAATCGTCTTTTGTTTGGAGTTAGCTGACAATTTCCAAAGATGAAAATAAAATTTAATAATAATTCGGGTGTAACAAAGGCGGTTACGACTACAACTTAGGCTCACAAACTGCGATGTTCTAGATAACGGCTTTCCAACATTTGCAGCTAAATACACCGCATTTTATTTATTATCCTATCAGAAGGGTCGACGCGTCTACAACACAGATCACCAGTGGCGGGCTCAAGAGGTCAGCCATCACTAGTAACAGCTGATTGAGCAATTTCTTAGCTATTAATACATTCATTGTTGATTTTTTCTCTCTTTATTTTTTTGTATACATGTGATATAATAACAATAAATTTTACGATGTCTTACATATATTTTAATAGACGTAATAAAAATATACAGTACGTTAACCGCATCAGGCAAAATAAAGAGACACCGTTTAAATTTTTGGATGTGAGTGGCATAAAGAGAGTAATTATTTTAACGACGCCCTTTCCATGGCACTCTGCGACAGATAATTATATTTCTGTCTATTCAATAGCATTATGTTTCTATAGCGTTCTCCCGAAAATTCAGGATTAAAAAGTTAATATATATATATATATATATATATATATATATATATATATATATATATATATATATATATATATATAAAATCAAACTAATTTATTGGGGGCAGCAGCAATATGTAATAAAGAAAACTCTTTAAAGATGATCCAAGCTTTCGGAAATTTAATTACTTATTTCCATCTTCAGGGAATCTATAAAAGGTGTGGTGTGTCTTCATAAGAACTTAATATTATTAAGAGAGTGAGTTACTTACATCTTTGTGAGGATGAATTACTAATAATGTTAAATATTTTAAAATTTACGATTGTGATGCACATATAGAACTTCTATTACACAGTTTTACAATATAAGTTTAAATTATTGTGTTTAAAATTCAGTTACATAGAATTATGTCGTTTGAAATTTAACTGTTATGTCAAAATTTATGTCATTAGTTGTTTATGTATATAAGTGTGTTAGATTAAATATAGAAATTACTAATAAGGAACTTAGTTAGGAAGATTGCTATGTACCTAAATTATTATTTAATAAATGTTTTATCTGAGAATGTAGTTTGATTAATTATTTCATCATCAACAAAACTGTCACTAATTGTTGTGATGAATGAAAGGATATTGTATAATTATTTCATCAAAAACAATACTGTCACCATTGTTATGATGAAAGGTTGAATAATAAAAGTTATAATCAGACTTGTATCATAAAAGGTGGTCATTTAAAAGTTAGATTTCATCTGTAATAATACTGTCACTATTATTGTGATGAAGGGTTGTATTGGTGTTAAGTAAGTATGAGTAAATAGCACTTAGATGTTTTATGTCAGTCCTTTTATTAATACAATTTTGATTTTGGTATATCCAAGCCATTTCTAAGAAGAGTCTTTTGGTATAATTGGATTCTGTGTCAAGAATCTTAGATGCATCATAGTCCATTCTGTGGCCTAAACTGTTAACATGTTCAGCCAAAGAGCACCTTTCAGGGTGTAACCGTGCGTCACTTCTGTGAGAGATTATTCTGTTACATAGTGATCTAGATGTTTCACCAATGTATACTTTATTACAATCTTTGCATGGAATTTGATAAACAACATTACATAAGGTGTTTTAATGGTGTTTTGTCCTTTACTTTGGTGTAAATAGAGTTTATAGTTAGTACTGTTTTATTAGCTATTTTTACATTTAACAGTGATTTTAATATTCTAGCTATTTTTGGTGTAATATCTCTTATGTAAGGTAAACTTATGTGTTTTGTTATAGTAGTGATTTCATTATTGTTAACGTTATTGAGATTGTTAGAAATATTATTATTATTATTAATATTATTAAGTTGATCACTTAATTGAGCATCATGTGTCAGGGTAGACGATAGATTGAAAAGTGTATTATTTATTAAACGTAGTGGATAAGCATTATCTAAGAAGAGGTTTTTAAGGATGTTGAGGTTTTTATTGTGAAAGCTTTTGTCAGAAATTTTGATTACTCTGTTTTTCATTTGTTTTATCAAGTTAATTTTCATTTGGTATTTGTGATATGAATTGAAATGTAGGTAACGTCCTGAATGACAAGGTTTTCTGTACCAGTCTATTAGGATATTGTTGTTATTTGTTCTGATGAACCGAGTGTCAAGAAAAGGTACTGAATGGTTTTGATCTTCGTTCTCTATAGTGAACTGTATGTAAGGATCATAACTATTGAATGTGAAAAGGATTTCATCAATGCCGTTATATGGCAGTGCCAATATAATATCATCTACATATTTTTTAATAAAGAATACATTAAATGAAAGGACTGGTAGAACATGATCTAGTATGTAATCCATAACATAAGTTGCTAAAATAGGAGATAAACTTTGTCCCATTGGGCAACCAAAAGTTTGTTTGAATATTTTATTGTTAAATGTAAAATATGTGTTATTGTATAGAAATTTAATGAGTTTTAAGAAACTATCTTTGTTCAATTTGCAATGATTTTTTATCATATCCCAGTTATATTCAATAGCCCTAGTGGTTATATCTACATGAACGTTACTGAAAAGGGACACTACATCTAGGCTAGCTAGTACATAATTTTGAGGAAGTATTTTATTGTTGTATAGTTCAGATACCTGAAAAGAGTCTTTTATGTAATATTCATTATCAAAGTTATATGCCGCTGTTAGGATGTTGGTGACAAAATAAGAAAGGGATTCTGTTGGAGCTCCTATGGATGCTACAATAGGTCTTACTTTAAGAGTATCTTTGTGAATTTTGGGTAATGAATAAAATTTGGGAGCTATGCCATTATAACAGGTTAATTTCTTTTTTGTGATCTCATCAATTTGTTTAGTTAAGTAAAGTTGTTTTATTAATGCATTACAGTTTCGTTGAATGGACGTCGTAGGATCTTTATTTAATTCAATGTATGATGTATCATTATTAATTAATTCATTGCTGAGATTTAAGTATTGATCTTTTTTCATGAGAACTGTCACATTACCTTTGTCTGATCTGGTGAGAATGATATTAGGATTGTCCTTTAGAAATTTTCTACTTTTATTCAGGAGGTCATGGAAATTGTTATGACTTGAACTCTTATGTATATGATTGGTTATTATGTTAGTTATTCTAGCCGTTGTGGTGTTTCTTAACGAATTATCTCTTATATCTGCAGTGATATAGTCTATGTCTGCTAAAAGTCTTTTAATGGAAATGTCTTTATTTAATATAGGTTCAATACTAAATTTTGGACCTAGAGAAATAAAACTTAGAACATCATTGGGTATATCAATGTCGGTTAAGTTTTTTACCCAACTAGGTTTGGTTTTTAATTTAGTTTGTTGTTGTTTGGCTTTTAAATTGTTAAATTTACTAATGTTATTATATTTAATGTTGTGGAACAGTTTGTTGTACTTTTTGTTCTGTTTGTGTGAGAAATTAGTGAAAATGAGTTCATTAGTTGAGGAAATTATTTCTGTTTTTAGTGTTGCTAAATTGAGCTCTAAGTTATTAATGATTTTATGGTTATTAGTAATTTCAATATTAATGAGTTGTAATCCTAACTTGTTGTTATACTGTGTGAATTTTCTGTTTTCTATGTCTTGTCTGTGTATAAGATTTTCTATAGGTGTAGTGCATGCTTTGATGTGTTGTGGTAGTAGTCCTGTATGTTTGCATCTAAGAAGAAAGTTACGTCTGTTGTACTCTCTGGCTAATTTTATGTTGGTTTTAGCCCAGGATTTAAGTTTTTTAACTGAAGCATCACCGAAGGTCGTCTTGATGTTGTCGTAAAACCCCATTACTGTGAAGTAGAGTGGAAGGGTAGTCTTTGCTGAATAGTATCGTAAAATCAAACTAATTTATTGGGGGCAGCAGCAATATGTAATAAAGAAAACTCTTTAAAGATGATCCAAGCTTTCGGAAATTTAATTACTTATTTCCATCTTCAGGGAATCTATAAAAGGTGTGGTGTGTCTTCATAAGAACTTAATATTATTAAGAGAGTGAGTTACTTACATCTTTGTGAGGATGAATTACTAATAATGTTAAATATTTTAAAATTTACGATTGTGATGCACATATAGAACTTCTATTACACAGTTTTACAATATAAGTTTAAATTATTGTGTTTAAAATTCAGTTACATAGAATTATGTCGTTTGAAATTTAACTGTTATGTCAAAATTTATGTCATTAGTTGTTTATGTATATAAGTGTGTTAGATTAAATATAGAAATTACTAATAAGGAACTTAGTTAGGAAGATTGCTATGTACCTAAATTATTATTTAATAAATGTTTTATCTGAGAATGTAGTTTGATTAATTATTTCATCATCAACAAAACTGTCACTAATTGTTGTGATGAATGAAAGGATATTGTATAATTATTTCATCAAAAACAATACTGTCACCATTGTTATGATGAAAGGTTGAATAATAAAAGTTATAATCAGACTTGTATCATAAAAGGTGGTCATTTAAAAGTTAGATTTCATCTGTAATAATACTGTCACTATTATTGTGATGAAGGGTTGTATTGGTGTTAAGTAAGTATGAGTAAATAGCACTTAGATGTTTTATGTCAGTCCTTTTATTAATACAATTTTGATTTTGGTATATCCAAGCCATTTCTAAGAAGAGTCTTTTGGTATAATTGGATTCTGTGTCAAGAATCTTAGATGCATCATAGTCCATTCTGTGGCCTAAACTGTTAACATGTTCAGCCAAAGAGCACCTTTCAGGGTGTAACCGTGCGTCACTTCTGTGAGAGATTATTCTGTTACATAGTGATCTAGATGTTTCACCAATGTATACTTTATTACAATCTTTGCATGGAATTTGATAAACAACATTACATAAGGCCTTTAATGGTGTTTTGTCCTTTACTTTGGTGTAAATAGAGTTTATAGTTAGTACTGTTTTATTAGCTATTTTTACATTTAACAGTGATTTTAATATTCTAGCTATTTTTGGTGTAATATCTCTTATGTAAGGTAAACTTATGTGTTTTGTTATAGTAGTGATTTCATTATTGTTAACGTTATTGAGATTGTTAGAAATATTATTATTATTATTAATATTATTAAGTTGATCACTTAATTGAGCATCATGTGTCAGGGTAGACGATAGATTGAAAAGTGTATTATTTATTAAACGTAGTGGATAAGCATTATCTAACAAGAGGTTTTTAAGGATGTTGAGGTTTTTATTGTGAAAGCTTGGATCGTCTTTAAAGAGTTTTCTTTATTACATATTGCTGCTGCCCCCAATAAATTAGTTTGATTTTACGATACTATTCAGCAAAGACTACCCTTCCACTCTACTTCACAGTAATGGGGTTTTACGACAACATCAAGACGACCTTCGGTGATGCTTCAGTTAAAAAACTTAAATCCTGGGCTAAAACCAACATAAAATTAGCCAGAGAGTACAACAGACGTAACTTTCTTCTTAGATGCAAACATACAGGACTACTACCACAACACATCAAAGCATGCACTACACCTATAGAAAATCTTTTACACAGACAAGACATAGAAAACAGAAAATTCACACAGTATAACAACAAGTTAGGATTACAACTCATTAATATTGAAATTACTAATAACCATAAAATCATTAATAACTTAGAGCTCAATTTAGCAACACTAAAAACAGAAATAATTTCCTCAACTAATGAACTCATTTTCACTAATTTCTCACACAAACAGAACAAAAAGTACAACAAACTGTTCCACAACATTAAATATAATAACATTAGTAAATTTAACAATTTAAAAGCCAAACAACAACAAACTAAATTAAAAACCAAACCTAGTTGGGTAAAAAACTTAACCGACATTGATATACCCAATGATGTTCTAAGTTTTATTTCTCTAGGTCCAAAATTTAGTATTGAACCTATATTAAATAAAGACATTTCCATTAAAAGACTTTTAGCAGACATAGACTATATCACTGCAGATATAAGAGATAATTCGTTAAGAAACACCACAACGGCTAGAATAACTAACATAATAACCAATCATATACATAAGAGTTCAAGTCATAACAATTTCCATGACCTCCTGAATAAAAGTAGAAAATTTCTAAAGGACAATCCTAATATCATTCTCACCAGATCAGACAAAGGTAATGTGACAGTTCTCATGAAAAAAGATCAATACTTAAATCTCAGCAATGAATTAATTAATAATGATACATCATACATTGAATTAAATAAAGATCCTACGACGTCCATTCAACGAAACTGTAATGCATTAATAAAACAACTTTACTTAACTAAACAAATTGATGAGATCACAAAAAAGAAATTAACCTGTTATAATGGCATAGCTCCCAAATTTTATTCATTACCCAAAATTCACAAAGATACTCTTAAAGTAAGACCTATTGTAGCATCCATAGGAGCTCCAACAGAATCCCTTTCTTATTTTGTCACCAACATCCTAACAGCGGCATATAACTTTGATAATGAATATTACATAAAAGACTCTTTTCAGGTATCTGAACTATACAACAATAAAATACTTCCTCAAAATTATGTACTAGCTAGCCTAGATGTAGTGTCCCTTTTCAGTAACGTTCATGTAGATATAACCACTAGGGCTATTGAATATAACTGGGATATGATAAAAAATCATTGCAAATTGAACAAAGATAGTTTCTTAAAACTCATTAAATTTCTATACAATAACACATATTTTACATTTAACAATAAAATATTCAAACAAACTTTTGGTTGCCCAATGGGACAAAGTTTATCTCCTATTTTAGCAACTTATGTTATGGATTACATACTAGATCATGTTCTACCAGTCCTTTCATTTAATGTATTCTTTATTAAAAAATATGTAGATGATATTATATTGGCACTGCCATATAACGGCATTGATGAAATCCTTTTCACATTCAATAGTTATGATCCTTACATACAGTTCACTATAGAGAACGAAGATCAAAACCATTCAGTACCTTTTCTTGACACTCGGTTCATCAGAACAAATAACAACAATATCCTAATAGACTGGTACAGAAAACCTTGTCATTCAGGACGTTACCTACATTTCAATTCATATCACAAATACCAAATGAAAATTAACTTGATAAAACAAATGAAAAACAGAGTAATCAAAATTTCTGACAAAAGCTTTCACAATAAAAACCTCAACATCCTTAAAAACCTCTTCTTAGATAATGCTTATCCACTACGTTTAATAAATAATACACTTTTCAATCTATCGTCTACCCTGACACATGATGCTCAATTAAGTGATCAACTTAATAATATTAATAATAATAATAATATTTCTAACAATCTCAATAACGTTAACAATAATGAAATCACTACTATAACAAAACACATAAGTTTACCTTACATAAGAGATATTACACCAAAAATAGCTAGAATATTAAAATCACTGTTAAATGTAAAAATAGCTAATAAAACAGTACTAACTATAAACTCTATTTACACCAAAGTAAAGGACAAAACACCATTAAAGGCCTTATGTAATGTTGTTTATCAAATTCCATGCAAAGATTGTAATAAAGTATACATTGGTGAAACATCTAGATCACTATGTAACAGAATAATCTCTCACAGAAGTGACGCACGGTTACACCCTGAAAGGTGCTCTTTGGCTGAACATGTTAACAGTTTAGGCCACAGAATGGACTATGATGCATCTAAGATTCTTGACACAGAATCCAATTATACCAAAAGACTCTTCTTAGAAATGGCTTGGATATACCAAAATCAAAATTGTATTAATAAAAGGACTGACATAAAACATCTAAGTGCTATTTACTCATACTTACTTAACACCAATACAACCCTTCATCACAATAATAGTGACAGTATTATTACAGATGAAATCTAACTTTTAAATGACCACCTTTTATGATACAAGTCTGATTATAACTTTTATTATTCAACCTTTCATCATAACAATGGTGACAGTATTGTTTTTGATGAAATAATTATACAATATCCTTTCATTCATCACAACAATTAGTGACAGTTTTGTTGATGATGAAATAATTAATCAAACTACATTCTCAGATAAAACATTTATTAAATAATAATTTAGGTACATAGCAATCTTCCTAACTAAGTTCCTTATTAGTAATTTCTATATTTAATCTAACACACTTATATACATAAACAACTAATGACATAAATTTTGACATAACAGTTAAATTTCAAACGACATAATTCTATGTAACTGAATTTTAAACACAATAATTTAAACTTATATTGTAAAACTGTGTAATAGAAGTTCTATATGTGCATCACAATCGTAAATTTTAAAATATTTAACATTATTAGTAATTCATCCTCACAAAGATGTAAGTAACTCACTCTCTTAATAATATTAAGTTCTTATGAAGACACACCACACCTTTTATAGATTCCCTGAAGATGGAAATAAGTAATTAAATTTCCGAAAGCTTGGATCATCTTTAAAGAGTTTTCTTTATTACATATTGCTGCTGCCCCCAATAAATTAGTTTGATTTTACGATACTATTCAGCAAAGACTACCCTTCCACTCTATATATATATATATATATATATATATATATATATATATATATATATAATATATCTCATGATCAGTAATACGTAGAGAGTTTAAATTTTAACAGAATGTGTATTTATCTTGCCGCTATAACAACAAATATTAAAAATAAAAATAAATAAAAAAATTAAAAGGAGCTCCCTACTAGAAACGTGTTTTTTTTTTTATTTTTTTTGATCGATCTTAAACAGTAACTACAGTATTAAATATTGTACGATGGTGCGGAATCCTTCATGCGCAAGTCTGACTCGCACTTGGCCGGTTTTTCAAATATATATATATATAGTTATAATATTTTAATTTTTATATTATAATGATATTTATTATATTTATTTAATACAACTTTAAAAAATTTGATATCTGATGACTGTATTTTAAGTTTTGGGTCATGCAGGACTTTTTATCAAGAATAACTTTTTTTCCTAAAATCAATAATAAAAATGTTTTCCATATGGTTCCAACTTAAGTAGACACAAAACCTTTGTAAACAAAATTAGTGTAGTAGTTGTTCGTCGTTGATTTAAAAGTGCTAAAATATGAATTTGATATTTTAGATCATTGTTAAAAAAATACATGAATAGTAAATAAAAATATAAAGCTATTTATTTATATTATTATTGTTATTAATAATGTTATTATTATTATACTTTTCACACTGTGAAGAGTATTATAGGTTTACTTTGTCCGTCCGATGTTACGTTTTTTGTCCGAACGATAAGTAAAAAACGAAAAATGAAATCAATTCGAAATGTTTATCAAAAATCACGCTCTATAAGGGAAAGAAGTACTTTGATTTGGAAAAAATCTGACTACAAAGGGGGGTTTAAAGGGGGATGGAAATGAAAAAATAAAAAACGAAAAGAGATATAAACATAAATTTTTTTAATAGCTCTATATGGGAATGTATAAATAAATTAAAATTCGGAGATAAATTATTGAAGAAAAACTTAAATTAGAAACAAAAAAAATTTAAAATTGATATCTTCACCAAAAATCAAGCTTTAGAAAGGGATAAAGTCTGGAATTCTGAAAAAAATCTGATTGATAAGGGTGGGTTAAGAGGTTCTGTGAAACTGTGAAGAGTATAATATAGAATGCTAAGCATTATATGTCTTCATTCTAGTTTTTACATTGGTATTGTCACGACTACCTTTCTTTATGAAATAAAAAACTTATTAAAAACAACATAACAACTTTCTCTCTGTAACGTATGGAGAGTGGGTTACCCCCACAGCACTTAGGCCTCATTAGGCCCATTGTGCATCCTCCTAAGATGATAGACACCTACAGATTTAATGTAGTTGACAACGTCGCCAAGAGGTGCTTCTCTTATATCGGCCATTATTAGCCGATACTCGCCGAACATAAATCTTAATCTTAATCTTAATAAATGAGAGCGTCAGGCAATCGTAAAGAATATGCTCGATGGTCTCATCTTCTTGTTCGCACCCTCTGCAGAGTGCGGATTCTGACAGCCTCATGATATGGAGATGCTTCCGTACTTGGCAATGACCAGTCAGAATGCCTGTGACCAGACGCAGATTCTGTCTAGTCATAGTCAAGTTATTACGGTTCTACCGCAACAATATTTATAAATCAGAAAGTCTAAATAAAATAAATAAATTACTTACTTAAATTGAAAAGCAAACCTTAAAATTGTCACTAAACACATTTATTTCCAACTTCAGTCATTCCATACAATCAGTTCCTTATATAAACAGGTAGTTAATTGATTTGTTTACAAAATTGTTTGTTCATTGGTATTTGGGTTAGGTAGTTGAAATCTGTTATGTAGATAGGTGTCAACCTAAGTATTTCTTCTTTTATTTTAGTTCTTGGGTATCTTAAGTAATTTTACTTATTGGAAGGTGGCTAATTGTCTTAAATGGTAACAAATTTTGTCTAAGAGAGGAGGAACTTCTAGAAGGCTGATTTTCCCTCTAGTTTTTTTTTGTGAGGATTGTTTTTTGGGTATATCTTGTGCTGGTTGCATTTATCGTAAATTACGGATATTTATACTCTGGAACAAAATATACTGGTTAAATTTGAATTATTAGTTTTCTGTCGAAAATTTGCACTATAAGTGGATTTCCCGTAATTCAATTTAAACCTTTGAATTTCCAAGGCCGGCCCCAACCTCGGTAAGTACATCGTGAAAAGTACAATACCCTTTTACATTTATTTTTCTTTATTTTTAGGCCTTTCTTTTTCTCCCTACTCCTATTTTTCTATTTTAATTGTCGTGCTATTTTCTTAGTCGTACTTATATTGAGAAAAAGCTACTGAACTGACTATTAGTAACACTCTAGGTGACGTTGCTTCTGCACCTCAGATATAATTTAAGAGCTTATTGCATGCTGCTTGTTGACTATTTTCTGCAGTCGTCTAGCGCTGTTGATGCTATTTTCCTGCATGCTGCTTTGCTGTTCGCCATATTTTACTAGCTCTGTTACAACCACTAGAGCGTGCCTGCTGCTTAGTACCTGCATCCTGAGCCTGGATATTGATTACAAGTAAGAATTTTCTAATTTTAATATACCTTCGTCACTGGTGGTTGAGCTGAAACGAAAATAAGTAATCATTTCACTGTATTATAATTTGTATATAAATTTATTTTAGTGTAAATATATATAAACTTACGGTTCTTTGTGTAAACCAATTGGTCCAATTGGACAAGCCTCAGTGCTGGGTAATTCCTTGAATAGAAAAATAATTTCACAAACTTTCAAAATAATATAAAAACTATCCGGACAGATTGTCTACCCCAATAAATGTATGCAACCCAACAAGTATTTTAATTGGGTGCATGGACCCCTTTTTGCTCTTCTAACGTAAACAGCTAGCCCAGAATAAATAAGGTTAGTTTACAAACTTGTAAAAATAAAAAGGGCTGTAACAAAGTATTTGTTTGCTGCAGTGTTGTCAGGATAACTTAAGAGATCCCTGGCAACTCTGCAGTTTCTTGTTTCATCCCATCTTTCCATAAATTTCACAAGGGAATGTTCTTTAATTAGGTCTGTCACTAGCGATTTTGTCAGGCCAATAGAAGGGCCAGGTCCAAAAAGTATTTGGTTGGCTGCTTTCTTGGCTAGTGAATCGGCAAGACGGTTACCTGTCGATGTGGCGTGACCTTTGATCCATCTTAAGGTGACCACATTGTTGATGGATACTTCGGCCAAAGCTTCGTGACATTCTAATACTAACCCTGAATACATTCGTGGTCTGTTCAGGGTGAGTAGTGCTTGTCTGCTATCTGTATAGATGAGCATGTTCCTTCCAGTGATATTATTTCTGGTTATTTCTTTTGCTGCTATGAGAATCCCCGTTAGCTCTGTTTGAACTACAATGGCACTATTGCTTACAGCCCATTTTATGTTTAGGTTTAAGAATCTGGAGTATATTCATTCTGAGCCTTGTTTTGTTTTAGAACCGTCGGTGTAGATATGAATCGTACCTGCCACTTCTGGCTCTTCTGTTTGTTCTATTATAACTTTATATGGCTTATGGAAGATATATCTCGGTGAGATGGAGTCCATGTTTGCTTGAAGCAGTGGGAGTGTATCAAGCGCCTCCTGCCAAAAGTGACGTCTCGCCTCGCCAGATCCTACATCAGGTTCTATTCCAACCGTACGGAGGCGTGTCATTATCGTCAGAGCAATCTCCTTGATGTAAATATCAAGGGGAGTGAGACTAAGAATGACTTCCATCGCTCTGGTTGGGTTTTCGGTACCCAGACAACTGCACCGTATGTTAGCATAGGTCTTATGATAGCCGTGTAAGTTCATGCGATGACTCTAAGGGATAAACCCCAGGTGTGTCCCACAGTACGGCGACATTGTTCATAAGCAATGTATGCTCTTTTAACTCTGTTTTCTAAATGTAAGT
Source organism: Psylliodes chrysocephalus (assembly GCA_927349885.1). Taxonomy (NCBI): domain Eukaryota; kingdom Metazoa; phylum Arthropoda; class Insecta; order Coleoptera; family Chrysomelidae; genus Psylliodes; species Psylliodes chrysocephalus. The sequence continues at coordinate 819,949 of OV651816.1, read as the reverse complement.
TCCATGTTAACATGCTGTCAAAGGTGGTCCTTGCACCACTATTCTATAATTTTTAGAGCTACTTGCATTCTTTCGCAGAGTATGTTCTCAAAATTCCCTGTTTGTAGAATGACCAGGTCATCTGCATATGCGATTGTGTAGTGACTGTCATTATTCAGGCGGCTGATTAGGGTGTCAAGGACCATATTCCACAGTAGAGGTGATAGCACCCCTCCCTGTGGACATCCTCTCGCAACCAAGCCTCTTATATTCACATCTTCTACACTTATGCTTACTGCTCGCTTTGAGAGCATGTTCTGTATCCACCCACTATTTGTGGAACATTCCTGTTGGTTAGTGAGTGTATTATCTTTGGGAAGGTGGTTTTATCAAAAGCACCTTCTATATCAATGAAAACACCCAAGGCGGACTCCTTATTGTCCAGGGATCTTTCTATCCGGCCAGCAACTAGATGAAGGGCTGAATCAGTAGATCTGCCTGGGGTGTGTGCATGTTGGTTTGAGTGTGGTGGTGTTGTAATCACCGCATCCCTTATGTACCTTTTGCATAGTCTTTCCAATGTCTTCATGGAAAACGATGTCAGACTAATTGGTCGGTATGTTTCTGGGACAGTGTAATCCATCCTTTCAGGTTTGGGTATAAATACCACTTTTACCTCTCTCCATTTTTTGGGGATATACCTCAGAGCCAACAAAGATCTGAATATACCCACCAAGTGCGGTGTGAGTTCTTCCAGACCCCACTGAAATAAGGCTGGATAAATACCGTCAGGTCCTGGCGATTTAAATGGAGAGAAGCTGGATATTGCCCATCTAATTTTTTCATCGTCTACAATGTGTTTGGCAATTTGCCAATCATAGACAGATGGATTGTATTCTTCCTCAGCCCAGTCGGCCACGTCTGTGATGACTGAGTCAGGGAAGTGTGTTGACAGCAGAAGTTTGATGCTATCGTCGAGGTTGGCAGTTTTCGTGCCATCTTCTTTGATTGGCGCACCAATGCTTCGTCGTGGATTTTTTGAGAGAGCTTTTTGAAGCCTCGCTGCCTGCGGGAAATCTTCGATTTCTTCGCAGTAGGATCTCCATGCATCTCTCTGTTTTTGTCTGACGATTTTTTGTATTCTCTGAGGTGAGATTTGTAAGTATCCCAGTCCTCTTTGAGTTTTGTAGTTCTTGCCTTATTAAAGGATTTCCTAGCTATCTTCATGAGGTGATCCAACTCGTGACACCACCATGCGGTATTCGTCTGATCGTGTTGGACCAGCCTCAGGGGACAGGCTTTCTTATAAGCATTGTTTATTGTGCTTTGGATACTGTTTGAGTACTTCTCCAAAGCATTGTTGTTTGGTGTTTTGGCCTCCATCTCTCTCAGAGCCTTTTGGAGAAGGTGGGCACAGATTGCCCTGTCCGTCTTCCTAGGGTTCCGAGATAGCGTGGAGGTCGGCAATATCAAGTTTAGTTTGAATGTTAACCAGCGGTGGTCTGACATCGATAAAGTGATATCTATTAGTGTTTGACTGCGAGAGTTTAAAAATGTTGGTGTAGTACCTTTATTTAAAATGCAAAGGTTTTTGGTAATTATATAATCGTAAAGTGACTTACCTCTAGCGTTATTATCCCTACTGCCCCAACTGAAGTGATGAGCGTTTGAGTCGCAACCTATTACCAGCTCAAACTTCTGTTCCAGGCAGTATGCAATCAGATCCTCCATTTCTTTGCTGGGTGGTGGCGTTATTGCATCGGAAGGGAGGTATGCAGATGCCAGGATTAACGTTTTCTTTTCCATTTTGATGGCGTATTTCATCCCAACTGCAGTTAAATTGGGGTGGAAAGGTGCGCCATTAAGTAGGCTTTGTATTTCCTAGGAATGTAAATAGCTGTCCTAGGTTGTTGGTTGCTGGGAAAGCTAAAAATTGAACCATTTAGATTTTTAAGGCCTAAAATTTTGGTTTTTATTATCCAGGGTTCCTGGATGAGTGCTATTGTATCTTGCAGCTCATCAAGGCGGCGACATAATGTTGCCGTAGCCACCCTTTTGTGCTGCAAGTTACAGTATATGATAGTTACCACTTTTATTGCTTCCCGGTCTCCCGTTAAAAATTGGACAGCAAGGTGGTTTTTTTTATTCGATTATCCCTTCCTCTGAAAGTGGGGAGGGGGTGATCTCTTGTGGCTCCTCGGAGTTTTCATGCTGGAGGTCATCGATTGCAATTTTTTCTGGCTCGACGTCCTCCACTGTTGGCTTGAATATAACAACTTTATTTCAGACACAAAATATACAAAAATGATCTTATCAAAAAAAAAAATTTGGACTGCCGGTTATACCTACTTCCAGAGATTTTTCTGCATAACGGAATGAAAAATATTTTAAGACAGGTATCAACGAGAATTTTACACATGCCTTTATTATGTTAAATAAATCAAGCCTTATTCCCTATATGTGCCTCCATCCATGCTGACAAAACCTTACCTATGAAATGGTTGCATAAAATTCTTATTACAAATAGTTTGGCACACTACACATTTACTCACCATCCTAAATGTCCTTATTAAACAATTCAATGTTCAAGTTATTCTCGAAAATATGAAAAAACTACAAGAAAGCACAATAAAAATGTAGCTGTTACTTAATGCTGTCAAAAAAATGTCTTAAGATGCCAAACTTAAAGGTTATAAACCAGAATGTTCAATATCCACATACTATACACGTGTAATAATGATAAATAAAAATCTTAAGTGATTGTAATTAATAAAATATTCATATTAATGGTATCCATTTTTATTATTTTTTTTTAATTAAAGGGAATAGTAATTTTTTTTAATAAATATGTAATGCAGGATATTTGATGGAAAAGATCTGACAACATAGGAAGAGTGTATTGTCAGAAATATGTTGCGGACAATTTCAACGTAAACAAGGCATATCTATTATCCGATAACTTTGGTCAGAATAAATGGTTTAACAATACTCTTTCGTAAATAATAATGATGCCTTTCATTGTTTACTCGTTGCTACAATGAGTTTCAGTATGCAATAAAACATTTAAATTCAGTTCTGTCTAGTGGCGTGCAGTGACATTTTTAGAAGAGGAAGCGATTGTATAAAAATACAACAGGCCAATAAGCACAGCGCCGCAGGCGAAAATTTTTCGCGGCGCATTCACCATTTTGTCAAAATTTTGCTTCTTTTTTCCTTAGTATTACGGATATTCGAGATTGAGATTTTTGAAGTATTCGTAAACTTTATTACCTAGTTTAGTACTAGAAGGTATAAAAAAAACTTACCATTGAAAAGCTTCCTTGGTTTATTTAAAAGTAAAAAAAAAACATTTAACTGAAGTTTTTTTTTATTTCTTTCAGCATTTTTCGCACAGTTGACACAGCAGTTGACATTTATTTATACTTAAGATCTATTCGGCTATCCTCAATGGCTGCAAATTTGTCTGTAGCATCGTCGTAAAATTTTGGATTTTCTGATAACTGTTTAACAAGCTGTTTTTCAATGGTAATTAGGACTAAATTAGAGAGTCTGTCTTTACTTGTTGAATTTCGTATAAATCTTTTAATTAGCAGCAGTAACGGTTTCAGCAACCCATGTTTCTTTATTATCCCAAACGTCTTGAAAAAAGTGTATCGAAGAATCACGGTATTGAAACACTGTTTGCACTAAACGTCCATTGTAGTTCCATCGCGTCGGAGCATTTTTTGCAAACCTTTTTTGAACGTGAATGTCCAAAGCGCGAGTTATTGTCGATGACTTTGAAAAGAAGGAAGCCAAACACTAAGCGTCGAAAAAAAAAAACTTTGCAATCTTTAGTATTAACCATGCTTCGCGATAAAACCTAATTAAGTCTATGTGCTATACAGTAAACTAAAATTGCATGTTTAAACTTCTCTTTCACTTTAGCTTAAAGGCCTCCTAAATGGCCAGCCATTACTGCAGCACCATCGTAGCTCTGTTCAACAAGCGTAGAAATACATTCTAAACTTGAAATACCTAATGTCACAAACAATTTTAAATAATGCATCTGCAGTTCGTTCGCTAGTGACGTCCAAAAATCCTAAGAATCGCTCTTGAGGAATGTCGTCCAATACATATCGCACAACAATGGATAATTGACTTAAGTTTGCTACATCTGTGGTTTCATCGAGCGCAATTGACACGAAAGGTGCTTTTTTAATTTCACTTTTAATGTGATCCATCACAACGTCGGCAGTGCATTTAATTAAATCATTTTGAATTCTGTTTGAGGTACCTCGGAAAGTAGTCGAATCAATAAAATTATTTTTTAGGGTATCACCGTATTATTCTAAAAAAACTTAGAAGATACATGTAATTTCCTCGATTGGCGGATCCACTTGCTACATTGTGACCCCTAAAACGTAGTTCATGCTCTCCCAGGAAACAAGTTACATCTATTAATCGTTGTAAGACGTCCCTATTTTTTTACCCTTTCATTGTGAATTTTTTTGCTTATTTTTAAATGATTGTCCAAACTATGTTCAATGCGATAGGTCCCGAATGTTTTTTTTAATTGTAGCACTTATATGAGATTGGCTATTTACATGTCATTTTACACTTTTGTGAAAATTATTTAAGTCTGTAATACCGACTGAGTTCCAATGTATTTTTCGGCTATATTAAAAAGTAGACAAAGCCAGCAAAACAATTTCTTCAAAGTTTTGCAGCCGGTTAACCATTCATACTTTTCATAGAACCCTACGTGAAAATGCATGGTAAATTTCTTTGCTGACTTTTCTACTTTCGTCTCCTAGAGCCTTTAGTCCAGTAGAATTAATAATGTCCGTTTTCTCTTCAAAATTTCTACTTGAAAATCCTTTTTTCAATAAAGAGCACACAATACAGACACAATTTACCACATTAATATTGTTCACAGGCACAGTGCATAGTTCCTCCATTTTACAAAAAGAAAAACAACTACGAAAAACACACCGAAATCTATCTGAAGTCTACGATTTTCCTCACACGTCGATTTGCGGTGTGAATTGCAATATGCGTAAGGCGACGTAAAAATCGCTGCCTCTCTACCGTATTTCACCTGTTCAAACGAAATCAACTGAACGATGAGCCGACTTTTTCAAGACGCGCTTCCGCCGACGGACTTGAAGTATATGGTGTGTGTGTGTGTGTTTACACAATTAATTTTATCATGGGTGCGTGCGTGCGTTTACACATTACACCAATGAATTGTTAGTACATTTACGAAGTTTACGTAATGTTTCAGAGAAAATATAGTACCTAATTTAATATTAATTCCTATGGATTGTAAACTGAAAAATATTTATTTTTAAATCTCAAAGTGTAGGAAAGCAGTGGTTCTGTCAGAAATGGCTACGTAGTGACACCTACTAGGTATACCTTTTTTGGACAGATTATGTCAAGGAATCAGAATTTTTATCTAAGAATTTAATATACCAATGCACAAAAAAAGTTATAAAGCTTAAGACGCAGGCAAATTGTGCTGCTGGTGGCGTCCTCTATAATTTACATCAAAACTATGATCACACTTCGATTTTGTGCAAATCATGTCATTATTAAGAAAAATATTCACAAAAAAGTATAACAAAATTATAACGTTGACACCATGTAATTTGGACACTTTAAACTTTTTGACTAAGGCAAATTGGGCTAGATCCTCATATTTTAGGCTAATGAATTTGTGCTAGCGTTCTGTACAGAGCTTTCAGGGACACTCTTTATATAAAATAGAGGTACTATGACCCCTTACTTAACGGTCCGATGACGACGTACCATCTAACTTTAGAATATATTATCAAATAATAAATATTTAAGGATATATTTTGCAATAGCTACATTATATAACTCTAAACAAAAGAAAACCATTTTTCCAGCCTCTTGGATATGACTTTTTCACTTAAGTCCCAACCGAAGGCAATGAAAATAAGACGGATTTATAAGTGTAAAAAATTAATTATTTTAGCTCCACAATAAGCAAAAAAGCTTTAATGGCATAAAAAATGATAAAATGGGAATTACACCTCGGTTGACTAATAGCCTGTCGCTGTTGGTAATGGGACAATAATGTGAAAGGACAAACATAACTTTCATTTTTTTTTCTGTTCCTTCAATCCAAAGTGGCAGAGTGAAATGAAGGAAGAAGGAAGATTTATCGGATGATAGTCGGCGAGCCAGTTCATCGAATTGTTGATTCTATTTCTGATTACTTATTATGAAAGCAAAAGCACATAGCTACAAAGGGAAGCCTTTTCATAGATAATAGGTTCTGATAGTGAATACCAAAGGGATAGCCACGATATACCCATAACCATATAGCTTGGGAGTCTATTGGTGTACAGTTCCACTCACCATCTAAATAATTATTATGAAAGAGTACCATATTATAGTGTCTGCCATGTACGAGGGAAGAAAAATGTTTTTTAAAATAAAAATAAGTGCGAATTTATTAAAATTAGTTTCGGTAGATTTTTTTAGCCCATATAATGATTTTTTGTTTAAAAAATGATTATTCTTTACATAGATGTAAAGTTACAAAATAGCTATTTATGCAACCAAACCAACACTCTGAAACCAAAAGATAGGGTTTCTGTTATTTTAAAAATTTTAAGCTGTTTGTAATCGTCCCCCATGTTTTATATCACATATTTACTACACCAGAAGATGAAAAAATATTCCGAAACATATGTAGTGCTTGTGCATAAATTATAAAAAATAAAAACTACATGACCGACTAAACCAAAAAACTTTTTATTTATATGGCATTATTTTTGTTAAATATAATAAGTTAATGTTTTATTTAAAGCACTGACTTTTATATTTAAAAAATAAACAACAGAAAATATGTCCATGACATACACTTTGTTCGAGAGTATGAAGGGTTTTATCCAAGTTGTTCTCTTTTCCGAAAATAACAGCAAATCAATTTCAGATTTTGATAGATATTTTTAATTAAGAATCGTATAGAAAGTATCAAAATTCTATTGAAAAATAATAATTATCAATAATATAATATTAAAAAAGTATTTGTAAGTTATTTTGATTTTCCAACGATTGTTGACAAATTAAAATTTTCGGTAAAAATGGAACGTTTCATTAAAAATAAAAAATAAAAATCAATGTACTGTTCCATGTACTGCAAAAAACTAATATTCAGAGATACTGTCTTTTAAACCGAATAGAAATATTACCTTCATTTACACCAGTGGCAGACGAAAGTAGGAATTTGGATACAAATTTCTGAATTTTAATAATTTTATAAAACTTAATTCTAAAATGTTAAATTAATGGGTAAAAAAGACATAACAAATTCTGAACTGCTACAGAAAAATTTAAATGTAATTAAAAGAGAAGGAGAACAAATTAGAAACGGATTAAAACAAGAAATTCAAACAGAAAATAAAAAAATTATTGAGAAAATTGATTCATGTTTAAATAGGATAGATAAGCTTGAACAAAAATATCAACAGATCGAATTTAATAGCATACACGACAGGCAATTACGAAAAATTAATATTTTAATTATTGGTCTTAAAATAGAAGAAAATGTAGACTTAGTTAATATCGTTTTGGAAAAAATTAAAGAGTTATTGGATCTGGATGTAACTATCAATGAAATAAATAATATTTATCCAATAAAAACTGGAAACAGTAGTGCATTAAAAATTGAATTTTTGTCCTGTTTAAAAAAGAATCTTATTTAAAAAACTGTAGCAAACTCAAAGGTACAGACATATACTTTACTCAAGATTTATCGTACCAGGACAGACAAGATACTAAAATACTAAGGAAACATCTAAATAACGCTTGATCTCACAACTACTTTGCAAAAATAAAGGGTTGAACTTTAATCGTCAATCTTTGGATGCTTTAAGAAAAATGGAGCAGGCTGAAAATATGTTATGTAACAATCATCCAACTACCCCTCCCGCAATCGAAAGATGTAGACCCAACACTGCACCTGAAACTCCTGCAAGTAATTTAACCTATTATAAGGACAATTTATATATAATTAGATTACCAACACCAGCTATTGTCACAAACGGAAAAAACATTGCGGATACAAACGAAATAAGCGAAAGCCCAGTAAATGAAAAAATACAAGACCACCAAGGACAAGAGGAAGTCGAGAAAGTAGAAAGCAAAGAAAAAGAAACAGAGGAACATAAAGAGAACGATAAGAAAGATTTAAAGAAGATTGAAGATAAGAAGAGTAAATTAAGAAGCAACTCAACCTCATCAAATAATTCATCTACTGGCAACACTAGTAGACGACCAAGACGAAATACAATTATAAAATAAAATACTGCCATTGCTTATATTTAGGTTCATGTTTATATTATATTTTATTTCTTTTTTCCAATTTGGTACTTATTGTGTCATCTAGCTGTGTAATTATTGCCATTAATTAACTTAAGTATATTTGGAAATTAATCATTAGATACTAATAAGCATAAGATTATGGATTCTTATATAAAGCAATATAGCGATAATCCAGTAGACACACAGACAATCGATAACATTAATTTGTTTAATTCAAATACATGCAGTGAACCAAATGTTAATTCAATTAAAATTTTCCATATGAATATTAATAGTATAGAAAAAAATTGGGATGAATTGTCAATACTTCTACAACAGTTTAAAATGTATATTGATATACTAGTCTTAACAGAAATATATTTCAAAAACTACGATCTTAATGCTTTTTCTATTGCTGGTTTCGATATATTATATAATCACGGTGATAGGAACAGAAATGATGGTATTATCATATTATATTAAATCAAACATCGAATATAATTATAAGATCGTAAGATTATTTAACATAAAAACATTAAATGTGTCTTTTAAACACAACAATAAAATAATTACCTTAAGTGCCCTATACAGGGTGTTAAAAAAAAAGTGTCACAAAATAAAACGGGGGGTAGTATGGGCCAAAATATGCAGAAAAGTCTTAATAAACATATGTCCGCAAATGAATGGTTTCAGAGATACGGAGTGTTTTGTGTTTTGTATCATTTTTTGATTATCTTTTTTCATTCTCAAAAACTTGCTTTTCTTATCGGAGTCTACCTATGTTTTTTCATAGATACTATTTGCAGTTATTATTTTGTTGTGGGTGAATAATTTTATAAATTTCCGTTATGCCTGTTTACACTAATATTGAATTAGCTGATATGCATTTTATGTACGGTCGTGCAAATGGCAATGCGAGGGAAGCGCTACGTCAGTATATCGACGCTTTCCCTAATCGCCACATCCCTTCAGTTCGTGTGTTTGGTAGATTGCACCAAAGATTGCGTGATACAGGTAAATTTGGGAAACAGTCACATGATTCCGGGAGACCAAGGTCGGTGTCCACCCCTGAGGCAGAAGAAGCAATTTTAGCACGAGTAGAAGAGAATCCAGAAACTAGTGTGCGAAGAATATCAGCGGAGGTAGGAATTGGGGATCCTCTGGTTTGGAGAATCCTCCACGAGCAGCAGCTTTACCCGTACCATCTTCAACGAGTGCAAGCTCTGAATGCACCTGATTATCAAGCACGTTTGGAGTTTTGTCGATGGTTTCTGAGAAATGATGCTGAGGATCCCAATTTTATTGCACTAATTCTTTTTACTGATGAGGCAGGGTTTACATGAAATGGAGTTTTTAATTTCCATAATTTGCATATGTGGGCCGACGAAAATCCCCATAGTATCGTCCAGGCATCAAGTTCGTTTTTCATTAAACATTTGGATGGGTATTTATGGCGACTGGTTACTAGGTCCGATTGTACTACCTAACCGATTAACGGGAGCTGACTATTTAAACTTTTTGCAGAACACATTGGGTGATCTTTTAGATGACATTCCTTTAATACAAAGAAATCAAATGTGGTTCCAGCAAGATGGTGCTCCGGCGCATTTTTCAGTTGCCGTAAGAGAACATTTAGACGGATCCTTTGGTCGAAGATGGATAGGAAGGGGCGGACCTGTGCCATGGCCTGCAAGATCGCCTGATTTAAATCCGCTTGACTTTTTTCTTTGAGGACACTTAAAAAATTTAGTGTACGCCACTCCTGTGAATAACCTCGAAGAGCTGCAGCAACGAATAGAGCAGGGATGTGATCGAATCCTAGCCAATGAGGGTGTTTTGGAAAGAGTCCGACAGTCCTTTCGGAGGAGATGTCGTAGCTGCATTGAAATGAAGGGAGAGCACTTTGAACATCTCATTTAACTCTATGTTGTTATTGATTGTTTATAAATATCATTGTTTTTTTATAATAATAAAAAATTGTTATAAACACAAAATGGTCCGTATCTCCGAAACCGTTAATTTGCGGTCATATATTTATTAAGACTTTTCTGCTTATTTTGGGTCATACTATTCACCATTTCATTTTGTGACACTTTTTTTTTAACACCCTGTATAGATCTCCGAATACATGTGTATATAGTTTTAATGAAAATTTATCAAATTTTCTGAAAAAATATCAAATCGATTATATGCATATTTTTGCTGGTGATATAAACATGAATATATTATCAGATAAAAGATATGTTGTTAAATATAAAAATATATTGAGTTCATTTGGATATATTTCGTATATAAACAAACCAACTAGACTTCAATCCAAAACTTGTCTGGACCATTTTTATATTCGAAGTTAAATTCTTTATAACAAAGATTTAATTAAATCATACATCTTCCACACAGATATTACAGATCATTCATTAACTTCCATATTTTTTCAAATTGAAAATAGTAATAAAAAGAAATAGTTTTAACAAGAGTTAATGAAAAAAATTACATGAATTACAAAACTTTAAAATTGGACCTTCAGAATGAAAATTGGACCTATCTGTAACAAAATAACGATCCAAATAATATGGCAAATTATTTCATTCATACAATAAATAAATATATACACAAAAATACAAATATTTTACGAAAGCAATAATAAAAAAAACTTACGATACGGAATTGAAAAGTAGATATAATTACTTAAAACAGCACACAAAAAATTTAATTCACTTTTCAAAAAAAAAGTATTTTTAAAATAATATTGAAGAAAGTAAAAATAAATCGAAGGCACTTTGGGATACAGTAAACGAGGCTTGCAATTACCTTAAACCCAAAACAAAAATAGAAAAGATTAAATTATCAAATGGAGTTACAATAACAGAGAAAATAGAAAAGGCTAATAATTTAAATACATATTTTAGTAACATTGGTAAAATACTAGCATCAGAAATACCTCAAGTAAATGATTTTCAAGAGAATTTTACAGAAAGCATAAATTTATGTAATTCAATGTATCTACATCTTGCAACAAAATCTGAAATAAAAAATTTGATCAATGAACTAAAGATTAAAAATTTACCAGGACATGATAAAATTAGATCTGAGACCCTAAAAAACATATGTGAAGAAGTTTCAACACCTTTGACTTACTTAATAATTGCATGGCTGCAGGTTGTTTCCCAAATTTTTTTAAGGTAGGTATTGTTAAACCGTTACATAAAAAAGGAAGTAATTCAAAGATGTCAAACTATAGACCCATTTCACTGATATCAAATATAGCAAAGGTTGTTGAGAAAGTTCTTAAAAAGAGAATCGTAAATTTTTTAGATACACATGATTTAATTTCACAATGTCAATATGGCTTTAGGGTAGGTAAATCCACAGAAGACGCAATCTATGCGCTAACTTCTTATGTACACCAAAAATAAGATACAAATACGCCAAGTTTATGTATATTTGTGAACTTGTCAAAAGCTTTTGATACGGTCTCTCATGTGAAACTTCTTGAGAAAATAAGGTCATATGGATTAAGAGGTAAAGTGTTTGAATTAATATCAAGTCATCTTTCGGGACAAGTCCAATATGTGGAAATTGATAGTGTCGCCAGTGAGCCTGAATTGGTCTCTTGTGGTGTTCCTCAAGGCACAGTATTGGGCCCATTATTATTCCTTTTATATATAAATAGTTTGTTGAAAGTAAACACCACAGGAAAGATTATGAGTTTCGCAGACGCCACTGCAATTCTTTACGAGAACTCGAATTGGAGTGATTTAAAAAGTCAAACAGAAAAGGATTTTAAGAAAATAAAATTATGGTTTCAACACAATCTTCTTACTCTAAATATTAAAAAAACGCAATAACTGCCATTTATATCACATGAAAATAATTTACCTCATTTTGATACATTAGAAATAGATCAGTTTACTAAGATTCCAGCCGCTACATCAGTTAAATATCTAGGCATAATAGTTGATAGATATGTAAGATGGGATCTACATATTAATTCGGTCATACAAAAATTAAGGAGCATGAAAGGAAAATTTAGATACACATGCGTGTCCTGGATCGACTCTATGTTAAGGGAGATAACTATACACACAACCTTTATGGGAGAGACAATAGCGGCGCGGGTAGCGAGAGGATGTCCGCATGGTGGAGTGCTGTCTCCACTATGGAACCTTGTAGTGGACGGGCTGCTTAGGGCTCTCAAAGATAAGGGACATAGAACCCTGGGATATGCCGATGATCTAGTGATCATGGCACAGGGTAAATACAACACTATAGTAAGAGATCAAATGCAAGAGGCTCTAAATATAGTAACAAAATGGACAGAGGCGGAAGGACTAAACATTAGCTCAAACAAATCTGACATAATTGCTTTCACCCGCAGAAGGAAATTGGAGGGACTAGGGCCTCTAAACTTAAGAGGTGCAAGCATCCAGCTTGAGGGGGAGGTAAAATATCTCAAGGTTATGATTGCCTCGAGACTTACCTGGAACCAGCATCTAGAAAGAACCACAAGGAGAGCGGAAACCTCGTTAATGATAACAAGGCGATAACAACATACGCAGCTTTGGTGTGGTGGCCAAAGACACAGCAAAGGAAGGCAATAACGATGCTAAGCAAGGTACAAAGACTTGCCTGCCTTGGAATAACGGGGGCAATGAAAACAACCTCCACTGCTGCAATGGAAGCACTAATAGGACTCCCACCTCTTCACTATGTGATACAAGAGGAGGCAAGATTAGGTGCTTACAGATTAGGGAATACACTGGGAAATCTTGACATTGGGTCAAGTCACATGAGTATCTCAAGGTTAGTGACAGGAGACGTGCTAGCCATGAGATCAAAACACATAACCAAGAGGTACTCTTTTAATACTCCATTTGAGGTTTTAATACAGGAAAGAGCGGAGATCACCATAAGGGAGCCCAATGCCCAACAACAGGAACAAACCTGGTATACAGACGGGTCTAAGACTGCGGAAGTTACTGTGGCAGGAGTTTTCTACAAAAACCCTGATACTAACCATAGTTATGCTATAGGAATACATTGCTCGGTATTTTAGGCCAAGGTATATGCAATTTTGCAATGTGCAAAAACGAACAATGAAAGAGCTGTCGAAAATCAGCATATTCAAATAATGTCAGACAGCCAAGCGGCACTTAAGGCCATATCGAGTCAGAAAGTTACGTCGAGGCTGGTATGGGAAGGCATCGAAGAACTAAGAACACTGGCAGACCGAAATAGAGTAAAACTATTTTGGGTGCCATGTCACTAAGGGATCGAAGGTAACGAAGAGGCTGACGAACTTGCAAAAAGAGGGTCAGAAGAAACACACGAACCAGGCACAAACCCAGGAGTACCAAAAAGTACAGTCCGGGGTTTCATAAACGACTGGATTCGGGAACAACATATCAACTGTTGGGAAAGCACCCCAAAACAGGCACATGGAAAAGCCTTCATAGGCAGATCATGTCCCAAAAGAACTGAAGAACTACTCTTAATGAATAGGAACCAGCTGAAAGTGATAACAGGGTTCATGACTGGGCACGCCCTAGTAAAGGGACACTTGAACAAAATTGGCATGTACAATGGGGAATTCATGTGCCGACTATGTCACAAGAAATCAGAAACGGCCAAACACATACTGTGCAAATGCGAAACTCTAGATCGCAAAAGACAGGCTCTTTTTGGACAACCCCAGGTTGATCCAACAACGTATAGAACTCACTCACCCAAGGATCTGTACAAACTTGTACAAGGCACAAAGGTGACAGAGTGGGTGCTATGAACTAACATGGGGTAAAACACAATAAGCCAATCGGCTTCAGTGTTATTCGGAGACACATAGTCAGACGAGCCCAGGAGAAAAAAAAGTATAAAACGATACAAACATTTTAAATATAAAATAAAAAAATGGATAGGAGAAAACGACAGAACAATTTTTCATAAATTTGTAAATTCAAGCGTGTAAACCACTGATCTGTATTATTTTACTGGATAGGATATAGGCTATATTTAACATACTAAAAAATCGTTCCACCAAGGAGACCGGAAGTGCAACAATGCTGGCCGATTTGGGCAAATTATTGTGGGTTCACAGAACTGAAATTTGGGATAATTTGACATACTTAACCTATAATTTTTTTTCTTATTCTTCTTCTATTCCTTTTGCGGGCGATGCCCTTCGGAAAATTTTACCAATGATTTGATTTTTTATGAAATAAAATATAAAAATGGAAACGTGAAGCATATTGTGTCTTCAGGAATAAACGTTTATTGTTTATTCCATACTCTTTTTACTTTGTTTTCCACAATAAAAACATCTCATCGTAGCTTGTTGACACAATTAAATGACAAATGTGATGACAAATGGAAATAATATCCGGTCCGCCATATTATTTGCCCAAATCGGCCAATTTTTCGAAACGTTTTTTAGGGGGCTATATCCTATCCAGTAGAATAATACAGATCAGTGATGTAAACCAATAAACCTAATAAATAATTAATTATGACCATTTATGAACATTCATATCCTCTCAACATATTGACATTTTAACAGATTTTAACAGTTACACTTGATTATGACATTACCTAAGATTATGACATTATCCAAGATTATAAAATTACACATACTTTGATTACTATACGGGGCAAGAGAGAGGTCCGACACGCCCAACATAGGGCGCGGCCATTTTGAACACTATGACACAGTTTATAGCTAAAGAATCAGATCGCTCACTCTGCGTCGGCACTTTTTATCTCAATGTCCCAGTTTATACACTGCGCAACTCAGATAATACAATATATGACAACCGCCTATAATAAAACAGCAGTCTTCTGCGTATCCTGAATTTGTATCCCTGAAGTGGATGTTATTTTGAAACTTTCAACTGGTCCGAGTGAGCTAACTAATTCTTTAGCAATAAACTGTGACTCCAAAAATAATATTTACTGACACTGACAGCAGCAAGCAAAATATCAGGTGCGTTTTAATCATCCGCTTCTGCTTCCGGAATTGTCGGTTCAGTCGTTCTAATCTGTCAGATTAAAACAAGAAAACCGACAATTCCGAAGCAGAAGCGGATGATTAAAACGCACCTATTAAAAATATTGCGCAAAAATGTAGGCAACACATAACAAGGGTTCAAAATGGCGGAGTTTTCTATCTCCTTTTAAAAGGCACTCAGAAAGCTGCGCAGTGCGACCATTCTCCGTATAGTAAAAGAAAATCAAAGTATGTGTAACATTACATTACATACTTTGATTACTATACGGTGCAAGAGAGAGGTCCGACACGCCCAACATAGGGCGCGGCCATTTTGATTCCTATGCCATAGTTTATAGCTAATGAATCAGATCGCTCACTCTGCGTCGGCACTTTTGATCTCAATGTTCCAGTTTATACACTGCGCAACTCGGATAATACAATATATTACAACCGCCCATAATAAAACAGCAGTCTTCTGCGTATCCTGAATTTGTATCCCTGGAGTGGATGTTATTTTGGAACTTTCAACTGGTCCGAGTGAGCTAACTGATTCTTTAGCAATAAATTGTGACTTTAAAAATAATATTTACTGACACTGACAGCAGCAAGCAAAATATCAGGTGCGTTTTAATCATCCGCTTCTGCTTCCGGAATTGTCGGTTTAGTCGTTTTAACATGTCAGATTAAAACAAGAAAACCGACAATTCCGAAGCAGAAGCGGATGATTAAAACGCACCTGTTAAAAAAACGCACCTGTTAAAAATATTGCGCCAAGATGTAGGCAACACGTAATAAGGGATTAAAATGGCGGAGTTTTCTATCTCCTTTTAAAAGGCACTCAGAAAGCTGCGCAGTGCGACCATTCTCCGTATAGTAAAAGAAAATCAAAGTATGTGCATTACGTCTTATTATTACATTACACCCGATTATGACATTACACCTGATTATGACAATATACCCGATTTTGAGATTTCGAGACTGCATTTAGCTTATAATTTTGCGTTGCAATATTTATTAGAAAATATTGATAAAAATATTATTATAAATTATTATAAGTAATTAAGATTAGAATTAAGGATATATGAACTTTGTATAACATCACAACACAAGTTGAACCTCTTCTGGAGTGACGCTTCTGTGAATATTTTGTAGGTTATTCAAATAATTTTTATACAAATTTGTAATCTTATATGTAAAACAAAAATTGAATAAACTCTATTTATTATAAAAAAAATGAACTCAAGCCATGAAGTCACAGAATTCAATTGATTTATAAGAAAGGACTTGTTCCAAGCATTCAAACAAAAAAAATTATTATTATATCATAATTGTTAACAAACATTATAAAGTGGAACTATTAAATGTTTACCATGTAGACATATATTTAGATGAATGTGTAGTACTCTAATCTTTGTCTTTCTTGGTCATAGCCAAGTAAAGTAAAAATTCACACATTATTTTAAATTGATAAGGAAAAATAAATAACAGATAGAAGAATCAGGTAGAAGATAACATAAAGAATTGCAGGTAAATAATAAAACTAATTATTAACAAGTAGGCAATTAACTTTCCGGGCAAAAACACCCCAAAGCTTTAAAGAAAATTAGAGGAGTTCTAGTTTGTTAGAATAGATACAATTTGTCATGAATACACTTCTAATATCAATAGAATTGAAAGGGTACAACGTAAATTCATTAAATACCTGCTATTTATACACAGATTTCATAGCCATAACTTATGTTATCAAACAAGATTATTGCTTTGTGGCAGGCAAAGCGGAATGCAGAAGAAAACAGGATTAAATTATTAGGTTGGCCTATCAAGTGTGTGCCACTACTTCAACTATTGGCTTCTGTTCGACGGACTGGGCACAAATCACTTTTGAACGTCAGGCGGTTTCTCTATTTGTTCATTTTTGTAGTGAACCCAGTTAAATTTTATAAAAACACATTATTTTAAAATTACATAAATAACATAAAAATATATATTCAATTTTAATAGTTTAATTATTTTCACACGTGTTAATCTTTATTTTTGGTACGCCACTGCTCTGTGGCTAAAAGATCTGATCCGTGAAACAAACAATGTGCCTGCTTAAAACCACGTTATTTTGTGCAACACACATAAATAGGGGTGACGTAACAAAATAGGGCGGGCATACGAACCTCACACAATTATACTAGATGTAGTACATTCTCGAAGAATCTGGTACTCTAGTACACTCGAAGCAAAATCTAGTATTTTTCTTTCCCGGCGTGCAGCAGTGTTGAAATGTAAATTGTATATTGTCGTCTTCCTTGTTTGTGTTTGCTCTCTATAAAAATCACTTTTTTTTGTTCTTTAATAAATTAGATCGTCATTACAAATAGAATTCAAAAATCTGTTATATTTATGGAATCTGGTACATTTTTAGACAAATCTGGTGAATAACGAAAACATATTCTGGCAACACTGTTCCAAACCAAATAAACTCAAAACATAAGTATGAAAAGTACACACTTTTAACACTTTCTGTGGGAGTGCTCCCATATATTTTGCTCTCTTACTCTTAGATGGGTATATCGTGCTTACTCACTTTTAGCCCAGGTACATGCGTAGTAAAGTCAGATTTTATACCATGCGAGGGAGAATTGCAGGCTTGCCAGATTTAGGTCCGTATTTATCACAAAGGAAGTTTGAACTATTAATAGTAGATCAAAGTTATTCTGTCGACTTGGCAACGTTGGCATGGGAGTATGGGAGCATGGGAGTGTGGGAGTGCTCCCATGAGTTAAAGAATAGGTATCCAGGCGATCACACGACATAATATTAGTTTTATAATATTGTGATGTTTGTTTATTTTAAACAACAGTTTATTTGTAAAAAAATTATTTAAACACCTATTTATTTTCAACAATACTATTCTAATTTATATATATATATATATATATATATATATATATATATATATATATATATATATATATATATATATATATATTACAACGAAATACAATATATTAAAATCAAAATAAGGGTATAAAGAAGCACAGAAGAATAAAATCTTGAATAAGAGAAAATAATTGTTATGATAATTAATAATAATGAACATACCTGTATGTTAATACACGATTTCAATCGATTTAACTAGTAAACTTAAACAGTACAGCTAATAATAAAAATAAACAAATTACCAAATAATATCAAGTACAAATGAACAACCCTGTATGTTTATAAACTATGTTAATCAAGTGTGACCATTAATTTGAATTAATATAGCAAATAATAAAAATAAACAAATTTACAAAATAATATCCGGTACAAATGAATAACCCTGTATATTAATAATTTATTTTAATCTATTGTGATTAGTAAAATTGAAAAATAATCCAGCCCAGTATAAAGCAAATAGGTTCATCAAATAATATCTAGGATTAATGAACAATCCTGTATAACATAAGACAAGTTGAATCAATTTGACAATTAAAAGTTAAACAACACATGGGATTAAAGAAAAATAAATGTGTACACAAAATTTGACAAAACAATTACCTGATTTAGAATAACATGTTAATTGAGAATAGAACACCCGGTATGTTTTGCACAACTAATAATAAGAAAGAATATCTATAAATACCTTAATGAAAATGACGGCACAAAATAATGAAATTCGATATGCATTTATAGCGAGGAGAGCAGATGTTATCTTTCCTTAGAAACGACGGTTGTCAGGCGGTATAAACAGTTTTTGGGCAGTTTTTGATGTTTCTGGCAGACATTTTGAATTTTAATGACATAAAAATTAAAATTGAAAGAATTAAAGTTAAATTCAACAAAAAGATATTCAAAGCAAAGATAATCATTTTGAAATAAATTTGTTTATAAACAAATATAAAAAATAAGAGGTTAGTTGTAGTAATTTGTAATATAAGGTAGGAAATAGTTACCTGGTGTATCGGAAGAAAGAACTAAATGGAATCTTCAAGGAATTCACATATGTCTAATAAAAAATTTAGGCTAGAAAATACTTGGCGTGGAGCTGGAGAAATCACGTGCCGGAATACAGATAAGTGGTAACCTAAAATAAACTTTTATACATAAATTGCCAGTAAAATAGATACGTTCAATATTTCTAAAGATTGCACCAGTTACTTACCAATTATATCGTAAATTCATATACAGACAGCAAGAGAGTAATAATTGCAGTTGCATTTTGTCAATAAACATTAAAAAACGTGGAATGAAACTAGAATTCGTGGTTTATCAAAGATTTAATAAGGTACTACATCTAGTGAACATTTTTGAACATGATTTAATTTAGAGTATAGGGAACTTTTTAGTTGCAAAAGAGGTTAGTGAGCAAACTAATAGATGGCACGATTTGTCGTATAATTGCCATATTAAGTAGAATAAGTGTACTAATATATAATAGGAAACAAGTAAATTGGACCAATTTAATTTTAGTTGAAATTATGTAAATTTAAAAAAAAAGAAAAATAATTTCAACTATTAATATTAGTTAGTAACTAGATATAAGGTATTTAGTATTTAAAGTTTTTATGCATTATTTACACATTTTGCTGGATTTAATTGAAAATAAATGGATTTTTTTTTAATTAAAAACAAATTTATTTCAAGAAAAATTATAGTACGGTAAAATTAGGTAAAAAAAAAGGTACATTTTTATTAAGGTAATAAAAAAAAATAATAATCAGTAAAAAAATAAAGAAAAAATATTTTTCATATAGAACACGATTTTGACAGAACCGCCCTTGAGATGAGAGAATCTGTTTGCTTTAAAGACTGACTAGCTGGCTAAGAAAAATTAAGGTAAGTTAAAAAAAATAAAATATATAAATAAATTAAATAATATTTAAATAAAGTAAATATATATAAAAAAATATACTATAAAAAATAAATTAATAATAAATTAATAATAATATAAAATAAAATAATAAAAAATTAAAACCATCACAATATATATATATATATATATATATATATATATATATATATATATATATATATATATATCTCGAATGTCTTTAAACTGTTCACTATTTACATTCACTGTGTGTCTTACAACTGATTGCACTGTGTTCTTTCACCAATATTTATATACAAATTTTTAATTTCTGGTGTGTTCCAGAACGCTCCTCCACCAAACTATAAACATCCTGTTATATCTGGAATAAACTAGAAACATTATCACGTTGACTCAGGAATGTACACGAAAGCGCATCCGCCATAGTCGTCATATATGTTTGGTCCTAAGGGGTTTAATTATGTATGATAATCGGACAAGTTGAGTCTCAAAGGCAGAGAGGGACTTGGAGGATTAGAGCATGACTGAATAATGAAATAGCTTGCATAACAATATCAATAGAAAATTACTCTGTTAATAACACGCATTTTATTATGATCTTTTTTTAAAGAATTATTCCTTAAATTTCAATAGAGCTTTAAGGGACGCCCTTTATTTATAAATAAGTAAAAGGAAATGGTTATTTTTTTCGGGAAAGTTGTAAAACAACCCAACACGTCGGCGTTTTAATTAAAGTGATTTGGTTCTTAGTTCTCTTTCATTTTCTGTTCTAGTTATTAAAATAGGTTATGGTTGTCAAACCCTTGAAGAACTTTTTTTTTTCGGCGTACATGTCAACAAATCTTAGCTACCGTTAGAATGCGATGATTCCGATGAATAGCCTGATTACTGATATGCACAGGAGCATTCACTAGATTCCATATAACTTGCCTCGAAGGATATAGTGCCGCCACGTTGAAATCCTAGGGGTTCTGGAGATGGACTAGTTCGATAGCAGGAGGGTTCAAAGAGTGAAGAAGAATGTGTTTTCAATAAAATTTAAAATTTCTTTCAAATAGTCAGTATTGCTGTATGTACTTAAAACTAAGTTCTATCCTTTTCCTTATAATATATATTTTTCCTAGCTGTTAGTAGTAGTGTTAGTGGATTGTGGCCAATCTCTTATTTGTGAAGTTTACGTGGAAGGATTTAAGCTCTTTCAGCCTGACGTTTAAATACTTGACTGATTTGTATATTTTATCACTTGCACTTTGTAGCATCCACAAAAAATTTGTTGAATTATGAATGTGTCATATTATTTCATATTGTTTAAAACAAAATTTTAAAAGAAATCAGAAAAATGAGTGATGGACCTACTGCCTAGCAAAAAAATTATTACAATATAATCTGATCTAAAAAATCGCGCGTCATCAGAAACATGAATCTGAAAATAGGTATTTTTATATTTTAAATTATAAATTTTCTATGGTAATTTCTTGATTGATAGTGACCCACTATCAACCGTTAAGGTTACTCGTATCCTGTATCCTAAAATTTGTTCCGAGTTTATGTAGGTTTAATTCGTTTTATTATTTACTATTAAATTAACTAAAAAAAAATATTACAGAATGAAAAAATGTTAAAAACAAATAATGTCTATTTATAGTTTGAAATACGGTCCACATATTATAATAGGAAAAGCGGAAGAGAAGGTATCACGTTAGAGCTGACAACATGATTCTAAGTTTCGAACTGATGATTTTTTGCGTTTTCCGAAGCATTGTTACTTAACAATCGGGCTTTGATGATGTCGAAAGAGATAGATTACGAAAACCATTAGATATTTACTTAAAATATAAATCGTACGATTTAAAAATATTAATGTAGATAGGTGCGCTAATTTCTAAATACATATTTACCTCTAGGAGCAGAGAATTGTTCTATTGGCAGCGGCATGTCTTTTTCTTAACTAAAGTATTGTAGTCTTGTGAATACCTGAAAATATAGAAACACATCATTTAAAATTATTACTGGAAACATAAACAGAAAAACTATTACCTATTTTAGTTTCAAATATAGGTACACACTGATATTAATATGTAAAAATAAAATTTAAAAAAAATACATTCTTAAAAAAGAGGCATGCATCTGTTTTTTATGCATTTAAATTGTTAAAACACTTATTTAATATAGGCGTATTTTCTTCCTGCTTTATAAAGTTTATATCGTTCAAATTTGTCTATTAACCCATTTTTTCTTATTCTTATTTATGTTTATGTAGCATTTATTGTATTTACATAGGAAGCATTTGTATGTATTTAACAAAAATAGGTACTGAATTAAATAGATTTAGATGTCCAATCAAATAAAGATGAAACTTATATGAACAAATGACGAATCCTCAGTGTACATTCTATAGTTCGTTGCAAATTATAAATATTGAATTCTTATTAAATTCAAAATCCTTTATTTAATGAAAAATCTCTCAGATAATTAATTCTTATTTACGACACCTAATAAATAATATCTATAACCCCGTCCGTAAGAGATCCAATTTTCTTAAACCACCGAACAACATAAATCTTGTCACGACGTAATAATTATTGAAACACTTAACGCACTTATCTTAAGTCAAGTTTGAATAGTAACATTGTTTTCGATACACAAATTTTTCAAGGCAAGTAATAAATCGACCACCCCTTTTCTATCCACCCAAATTCGTTCCCACCAAAGTTACGACAAGTTGACGTCACAAAAAGTCATTAAATTGGATATAAAGACCGAAAAATTCTTACTAAAAAGACATTAAGAAATCAAACTCAGTTTAGTTGATGTGTGTGTGCAGTGGTTGACTGGCATCGGGATTAACCCATTTGCCACAGACATTATTATTTTTATTACAATTGTTACCACTGATTGTTAATTGTTATTGGTTTATATGTTAATTTTAGATTCTTTAATAAATGTTATCAATGTATTAAATACTTTTTTATTGTTTGAGATCAATAGCAACGTAATATTGGTTGGAAAAGAAATCCCTATATCTAATAACTTCGTTAAAAAAATTTTTCTATATTTATTGTGGTTGTTACATGCAAATATCAAATGATTAAGATCTCCTACTGAATTATTATCACAAGAACAGAAGGGTGTCCTTAGGACACCGATCTTAAATAGGTGGGAAGGAAACCCACCATGGTTCAACCTCATCCTAGTAATGTAAATAGAATACTGTCTGGATACTTGAAATTCAGAAATGTGGGAAACAGTATTAGATGTATTAGGCTGAATTTGTGTGTAATGATTGTTTGAATTATTGTTATGTTTGAAATCAATCCAGATCTTTTCCCAATTGATTCTTATTTCTTTTTTAAAGCAATTGATAATATCGGGAACCGTGTAAAGTTCCTCGCAATACTCTAAGTTTGTGGAATCTTTTGCAGCGAGATCTGCCATTTCATTACCAACTATTCCCACATGAGCTTTAACCCAACAAAAAACTATATTTGTATCACTATTTTTAAGGTTGATGAGTTTTTCTCTTATTAGTTTTACTAAGTGGTTGGAATTTGTGTTTGTAGGATGTTTTTTGATAGACTGTAATACCGACAATGAGTCTGTTAGAATTACGGAATTACCAGCGTTATTATTTTCTATCCATTTCAGCGCATGTAAAATTGCGTTTGCTTCTGCCGTAAAAACAGAACATATATCCGATATTTTAAATTTAGATGTTTGATTAAGATTGGATAGTTGATTTAAAACTCCAGTCGTTCATTACTCTTCAAATCTAGTATATTTCAAGTGCAGTATTCAGTACCTTTTCTAAACCGATGCAGGTAAGTCACCGCTTAGAAATCAAAGATAATATGTTATGAGGTTTCATTGTGTAATCCCACAGTGGCCAGTCAGTAGTCACAGACTGCTGGGTTTCGAATCCCAGACCAGACCATGTGGATTTTTAATTAAATTGCATGGTTCGGTTTAGGATTTGATGTGTGGTGTATTAATAGAAATTCAATTTCTGTTGATATGACATGCAGATTAAAAAAATTCGCCATACATTACCGTCTCGATGATGGTGGGTGAGGTTTTCCGGGTTTTCTTCACCTGTAAGTCAAATGGCACCATCAATCATCTTTAAGTCGCCCCGGAGCGCCACGGCAAATAATAATAATAGTCGTCCCTTCTTCTACACAAGTCGTTCAGTCGACTTCAGGGGTTGAAATTCACTCGTAAGGGGGTGAATTAGGGAGAGTATTTATTATTATTATTATTATTATTATTATTATTATTATTATTATTATTATTATTATTATTATTATTATTATTATTATTATTATTATTATTATTATTATTATTATTATTATTATTATTATTATTATTATTATTATTATTATTATTATTATTATTATTATTATTATTATTATTATTATTATTATTATTATTATTATTATTATTATTATTATTATTATTATTATTATTATTATTATTATTATTATTATTATTATTATTATTATTATTATTATTATTATTATTATTATTATTATTATTATTATTATTATTATTATTATTATTATTATTATTATTATTATTATTATTATTATTATTATTATTATTATTATTATTATTATTATTATTATTATTATTATTATTATTATTATTATTATTATTATTATTATTATTATTATTATTATTATTATTATTATTATTATTATTATTATTATTATTATTATTATTATTATTATTATTATTATTATTATTATTATTATTATTATTATTATTATTATTATTATTATTATTATTATTATTATTATTATTATTATTATTATTATTATTATTATTATTATTATTATTATTATTATTATTATTATTATTATTATTATTATTATTATTATTATTATTATTATTATTATTATTATTATTATTATTATTATTATTATTATTATTATTATTATTATTATTATTATTATTATTATTATTATTATTATTATTATTATTATTATTATTATTATTATTATTATTATTATTATTATTATTATTATTATTATTATTATTATTATTATTATTATTATTATTATTATTATTATTATTATTATTATTATTATTATTATTATTATTATTATTATTATTATTATTATTATTATTATTATTATTATTATTATTATTATTATTATTATTATTATTATTATTATTATTATTATTATTATTATTATTATTATTATTATTATTATTATTATTATTATTATTATTATTATTATTATTATTATTATTATTATTATTATTATTATTATTATTATTATTATTATTTATTATTATTATTATTATTATTATTATTTATTATTATTATTATTATTATTATTATTATTATTATTATTATTATTATTATTATTATTATTATTATTATTATTATTATTATTATTATTATTATTATTATTATTATTATTATTATTATTATTATTATTATTATTATTATTATTATTATTATTATTATTATTATTATTATTATTATTATTATTATTATTATTATTATTATTATTATTATTATTATTATTATTATTATTATTATTATTATTATTATTATTATTATTATTATTATAACGATGAATAACTGAGGCCTTGCAAGCTGTGGTACCATGCGCGAATTTGATGCACTCAGCTTGAACTTACCGATTTTGTGTCCTTATATCTGTTTCCAGTAAATTTGGTATTTTGTGGTTATCCACCTGTTCAGCAGAGATTTTGCAGCAGATATTTTGCTTTACGCAAATAAAGATTCTGGTCCTGTGCATGGTAGTGCTGATCCTTCGTTAGCGAGTTCATCAACCTTTTAATTTCCTTGGATATTTTTATGTCCTTGTTACACACGCTAGTTTTTCCTTATTGTGGTTTGCCAGATCATTGAGTATTCCAAGGCGGTTTCAGACCAGCTTTAACTTGATTCTGTTTGAACCAAGGGCCTTTAAGGCTGCATGGTTGTCTGATAGAATTAAGATGGATTGTTTTTTGCACGCCCTTAAATTCTTTCGTACAGACAATTTAATTGCATGATGTATTTCAGCCTGAAATACAGTGTTATGTGTTCCCAGTGAGACGGTGATGTTGCATTTGGGTTTAACTCCGTATATGCCATAGCCTGTTCCCTTGTTAGTTGTAGATCCATCCGTATTCCATACGAGACCGTTAAGCAAGTATTTTTCTAACCCAGTATTTACTAACTCTCTCAAATTTTGATATATTACATCAATGTCTTTAGTCCTTTGATTAAATTTTCCTTCACTGGCAATTTTAATTTGGTTATTTTCGAACAAAGAGTAGTAGGTTCCTTAAAGTATTAGCCCTACTCACACATGAAAGCTAGTAAGCTAGAAGCTAGAAAGGAAGTGACAATATTTTAATTAAAATTACTTCGCTCCAAAACTCCATGTATACCGTACCTTTTCCTTGATTTCTAGTTTTCTGTATAATTATTTTATATATTCGTAGTATATTTATAGTACTGATTGCGGACAAACAAAATATGAAGTGAACAAATACATTAACTAGGGAGTAATATGGTGAGGTACTAAAAAAGTTACCGCTTAGAATAACTGTGTAGTAGGATAATGAATATTAAAAAAGTAGATGTAGTTCATATAACAAAGAAGGCCAAGAACATCTAAGTAGTTTGAAATTACCAAACAAAAGTTAAAAAGATATACATATTCGCGATTCAAGCTAAGTGATACGCCCTCTTGAGGAAATTAGTAGAAGGTCCCTATAAGTAGGATGACGTTTAGTGTTGCCAGAAGCAGCAAAATTTCGTTACGTCGTCGGATTTTAGTTCTTGAAGAAATGGATAAGACCTTTTATTTAAGAATAAAAATTTGTGTCTAGTAATATGTAATCATACTCTATATTTATTTAAGGATTTTTTTATAAAATCGATTTATTATATTGATTTTTTTAATTTCAGTTCATTTATTAATTTTAGTTTTAAAATCAGTCAGAGAAAATATCAGTTCATCATTTGGCAACATTGGCGTTCGTGTTCATTGTATACATTTTAATTTGTATCTATTACAATTAGAGTTTTTTCCTACTTTTTAGCTTTAAATTTGTTTATTTCTTATAGTATGTGATAGTATTTAAATTAAAAATGAAATCTGCGAAAAAGCCTCCAGCAAATTGCAATCTATATGGTGTTATTGTCAAAATCAAAACTGAAGTATTCATTATTTTTCAAGTGCAAGTCATAAAATTTTGTTTCTTACGATAAATGGGTATCTACAAATTCACAATATTGAAATTTTGCAAAACGTTGTTTAGAATCAAACTCCAATCTGATTTGTGACGGTTTTATTACCATTTACATGTATACAAAGTACTACACAATTCACTTCATGATATAAGAATAAGGATAGTAAGATTTTTAAAGAAGTTCATCAATAATAAACGTTTGGTACCTGATATATCCTTTAAACCACATAATAAAACATGTCCTGGGTTTAGTAAATACATATTTTTAGATGTTCTTGTAGCAACCAATAGGTCAATATTTCCAACAAATTAGTTCATACTACACATGAAAAATATTACATTTATAACGAAAGCACGAAAACTATACTTAAATTAACACTAAATGAAACTCAAAAACACTATTATAATAAGAATATTATCTAAAAACAGTTAAAAAATCACAAATACAAAATCCCACAACACGTAAATAAACAAACATCCTACTTATAGATGACAAATGACAGGCGCGCGAAAATTAATTTGAATCGCGAATAGGCTTCTTAATTTTAAATCTTGGCTACCTACGTAAGAGATCCTTCCTGTTTACAGGGTAGAGCAATACTCATAGAGGGCCCATTTAATAACATACAAAACCAACTGCTAACCTTTTGTAGAAAATATTTCAAGAGCGTAAATAGGACTTTTTTCCGGATACTTCGGATTTAGATGACACTCAAATCTCTTAGGGAAACCTCAGGATATCCTTTTTAAAAACGTACTGGCTAGCCGACCGCCGGCGGTAGTTGAATTTAATAAAACGAAAACCGTCTTTCGGAGGCGTGGTCTTCTCACATATAAGAAAGCCACCGAAAATCTAAACGGATTTGTTGATGAGGGCGGCAGGCTATCAGAGTATTGATAAGGCTACCGGACGAAGGTCTACTGTATTTGAAACATTAAATACCGCCAGAAAAAACTCGCGTATCGGCGACAACACCAATCATTTGTAATTGCTGTGGTGGGAGGTATTTGTGTGAATGTGTCTTGTTTGTTTTCATTTACGACGTGACTAGCAGTAGTATTTTATAAACTTTAGAAGCAAATTTCACATAAATGAACAAATAATAATAATGCCGTGACAACAAGAAGACGAAGTAATGACTTCTCGTAGGGGGCGGCTTGGCCGCCACCATAAAATTTTAATCCATACCTGGCTACGCCAACCGGCATAAACAACGGCCTGGACACAGCTCATCTACTCTGTCAAAAGAAGACCGATGTACAAATAAAACGCGTACGACATAAGATCATTTGCTACAATAATATAGACGATTTTACAAGTATTTCTTCTTACCACCGGCATTCAATGTTTTAAATACAGTAGACCGTCATCCGGCGGCATTTCTCAATTCACTGATAGTATGCCGCCCTGATCAACAAATCAGTTAAGATTTGCGGCGGCTTTCCTGTATGAAGAAGACCATGCCGCCGGAAGACGGTTTTCTTTTCAACAATTGCAAGCACCTTCGGCGGTCGGTTAGCCAGTATGTTTTAAAAAATGTGAAAAGGAGGTCGAACATTGTTTTAACATATATTAATTATGTAATTATTCCACTGCCGGAACCTTAAGTGAGAACGATGTTCATTATCTGGAAACAGAAGAAACTTCAGAAGAGCTTATCTTGTTAGTATTCTTGAATATAAATTAAGATAATTGACCTGATTGAATAGGATTACAATAAGGTTCAGTACGAATGACTTTGAATCACGCCCATACATAACAGAAGATATGGCTATTCGTTTATAAAATATAATATTCGTGACGCCAACATTGATTTCACAGTCTATAAGGTACAGTTGCAGATCAGGATTAAAGAGACATGTGCTGAGATGTAAGAGAAGGGACCAAGAAATATTTGACGGCAGTACAAAACAATGACTCAATGAATATATGTGTAAGCCGTTTTAAGCCTATAGAAAACAACGTACAAAATACAAGCCGTTTTAACATCTAGTACAAAATACTTGATATCCAACTTAATATTAACTAGGTTTTAGAATTTATTGAAAATTATTATAAGAAATGACTCAAAATTAGTCTCACATAAATATAATTTACTGATTATAAGACAACCGTTTCGGCATTATGTCATTATCAGGTCTACAAATAAAAGAAGATCAATGTTACAAAAATACAACTTATAGACTAAAAAATTAAGTACATACCTAAATAAAGGTTAATAGGCGCGAACAATACTGCGTAAGGAGATGTCTCAAACGTGATTATTAAAAAATGCTATAGAAAACTATTAAATACAATTTTTCAACACAAGCGTGTCACAAAAGGGTGTACAAAATTTATTGTGGGAAATACAAGAAAATCAAACGTGGTAAAAAATTTGTGAAACTTAGCAATTAAAAAACAATGTTAAAATGGCAAAGCACCGTTCAATTTTAAAGATACATGACAACCTTTACCTCTAATTTAGTTAAATTTGATGTAATTAATGATTCAAGGTTATTTGGATTTAGTTTCAATAAAATAGGTTGAATTATGTTAGCTTTTTTAAGATATAAAAATTTTGTAAACATTTAGAATATGTCTTATTTACTACAGCACAGTATTTGTTTGTAGTTACATCTTCTGTTATCTCCGAGCACGCCCTATGTCAGATAGATAAAGCAGAAAGGAATATACGATTTTTTGTATTCCACTATAAAAAAGCGTCTTTCGAACTTTCTGATATCTGAATGTATTTACAAAGTTTCAAAACTTTTTAGAGACCGACGATGCTTCGAATTTAAATGATATTTTTTTGCTAAAATGTTATTCATCGTCTTCTTTTATACTATTCTGAACATTGCGTAATTTGATTGGAAGAATAAATGTTGAAGGTTAAAATAAAGTTCAACTTGCAGCATTTTACGTACCCGAAAGTCTCTTTGCAAACCTCGTAAAACATGTGTTGCTCTCGAGTAAAAAATGCCATCAATATTCAAAGCTTGCAGATACGTTTTTCTTCGTTGCGCAACGAGTCGATTTCCATTTTAAATTAATTTAATTCGGAAAAGTTTTCAGGGAAAACAGTTGTTGCATTTTTGTAATTGCTTTTTGGTTATACAAAAATGAGGTCGATTTACTAACGAAAACAATTTTAAAATATTTGTTTTCGGCGAACGAATTTTTTTTTAATATCTTAAACGTTAAAAAATGTGGACTGTGATTAATTTAATAGGACGTTGCGTTACAATAACTTTTTAAACAATAGAAAACAGTGTCCCCTAATTATTTGTAAAGGTAGAAGAAGGTGAATTTTGTTATTATATGTTGTTTGACATATTTTAAGGTCAATACCCCTTAAATTATTTTGCTTAAGGTTTGATTCATCATAGTCCAAATTTGTTACAGATATTGGAGGGATTTTGGGCTGTCCAGAATTAGTGTTCCAACAAATGTCGAACCCAAAACTATACAAAAATACAGTGTCCCAACACAAATAGGACTAATCATAAACTAGTTTCATTACTATCAAATCAGTTCCTGAATCTGAACTTCGATCATATAAACACTAGATATCTAACACTATACCCCGTACTTCAAACAAAACTAGGAGTGATCCAAAGAGGTTAGAAAGGGTAGAGGTAACATAGGAAGCATTTGTCGCTGCGCGAATTTTGCCAAAACCGAAAAACTGGGTGGAAGGAGTAGGGAGATGTTCTGGGCCGGACTTAAATATTTGTATTGTAGTACCTAATTTTGGTGGGTAACTAAAAGATGAAAAATTATGAGACGTTTTTTTGACTTTATTTGTTAGCACGATTCATGTATGATGAGGGCAATAACACTTTATCAATATATAACTAGCTAAAGGCCGATTCCACCGTTGTGTCAAACAAAGTTTAAATTATTAAACGAAGATTAAAATGACATTGTTAATGTAAAAATGTCATTTTAAACTTCATTTAGTAATTTAAACTTCGTTTTTGTTAATAAAAAAATGTCAATCTTCGTTTCTCAAAAAGGAGAAATGGACCATAAGTAAAAGTTTATAAAATTATTGCAACAAAATAGCTGTTGAGACAGAAAGTACTTTTTCTCAAATTACACACAAGATTTTTTCTACGATCACAGCTAAATAAAATAATTAATAAAATTTTATTAGAAATGGGTTACCTTTTCGTTCGTTATAATATTTTGTTTATTTGACGTAAGCCTACTCTTCAAAGAGAAAAAAATAAAAAAAAAATTCACCATCATTCTTCTGTAGGTACTTCCAATCAAATATTTTAGAAAATTGTTGTATTTGATTGCCCTACGACGTTTTTTTTTTTTTTTTCGATAGTAATAATAAAAATAAGGGACATGTGCAGTATTGCCGGTCTAATTTTTGACATTATCCGCGAGAAATTTGAAAAAAAAAACATTTTTAGTCATTATCCTTAAAGGAGTACGTCAAAATTTTACCCCCAACATTTCTGGGCAGTTTTCAATAACGGTGTTATTTTAAATATAAAACGCAATTTACAGCTTTTCTTTTTTTGTTTTCTTTTTTGTTGTTAAACGTGATATTTTCAAATATGAAATGTCACTATTCATTGCCTTTTTTTCGATATATGGTTTTTTCGATTTTTCGTTTTTTGGATTTTTCGATGTTTTATTTTTCGATTTTTCGATTTTTCGATTTTTCGATTTTTCGATTTTTCGATTACTCGATTTCTCGACTTCTCGACTTCTCGATTTCTTGATTTCTCGATTTCTCGATTTCACGATTTTTCAACTTAAAAACCAAAGAAGAGGCAGTTTTATTTATTTTCATTTCGTAACTGGTGACATAATCAACTTTTCGTAATCAGTTGCATAATGTTCTACTTTATGCAACTGGTTGCATAAAGTAGATCGTTTTGACACTTGCTGCGATTACAAAATATATTACTTTATATGTCAAAATTAGAGAAAATAACAGAATGTAAATTAAATGGATAGATCCCGCATATTATTATAGAGCAGTGTTTCTCAAACCTTTTTGACGACGGAACCTTTTTGAAAAGCGAAATATTTGACGGAGCCCTAAACACATAAAACACATAATATAAAAAATTGAGTAACACTATTATAGAGAATTACTAAATAGTTTTAAGAAAACTATTGAAACCAGTTGTGAAGTTTGAAACGAATAAATTGGCAATGAAATTGATATTTTTGTATTTGATTGTATGTTTCTCTTTTTACTTCCTAAAAAAAGATTCCCCATGAAACAAGAAATAGTAAATAGTTTATAATAATAACCTTTATTTGCTACTTATAACATGTACCAATGACCAAGTCCGATTCTGTTTATTTTTAAATCAACAAATATGGACGTCGATAGAAGCCTTAAAAATTAAATATCTCACCGAAATAAATGTAAGTTTCTTTTATCTCCGTCACATTTAGCAGGTTTATTATAAATAAAGCTTTTTACAACACATCTTGGCATTTTCAACGTTAATTTCCAAAATTTAAGTCACTAAAATACCAAATTAATTCTCGTTGACACATTAAATTTGGATGGATAACGCTCTGACATATGATGTACTCAACTGTGATTGGTGGGTGTGAATAATTTCGAAATGGGATTATGCGCAGTGTCTTATGTTCTATCTAAGGTTTTTATAATCTAAGGACTGATCATAATCTAGTTTCATTACTATCAAATCAGTTTGTGGGTCGCATCCACATACTTTAAATCAAAGTATGTGTTCGTATCTGTATTGAATGTTCATTTTGATATAATAGGCAAAAGCAACGATTTAATTTGTGCGTTGGTACTCGTATGGACATCCGTCCACATTGCATTCGCTAGAATTGCTCTGATATTATCACTAGGATTCGGCTTGTCGGCAAACGCCAGCGAACCTTCGTTGGTACTCGTTAAACCGACTATGCCGCGTTAACGAATCCGCTTTGTTATCGTTTAACGCATAATCAATTTTTGAGACAAACATGCTTCTCGTTGCGGCACTACTTAGTATACGTATTGAGTCGTTTTCTAGATAATGGTACGTCATTTAATAGTTATTTAACGACCTAATTTAGTAATCACCTTTTAATATAAGAGTTTGTTACAATATTTTTCAGCGACCAAATTTCTAATAAAATGAAATATCAAGCTTCAAATTTTACTATTTGATTTCAAAGTGTTATTTTGTTTATAGCGTTGTAAAAAATATCAATTGAGGATAGTTTACAACAATACAGGTATATTTAGTCGTAGATAAATGATTATTAATAAAAATTAGACCATTAATGAGGCCATTAGTGCCTGATTTTTCAAAATTAAATTAATGAGTTAATACACGGTAAACGGAAAAATATATACAGTTGGTTTCACCTAGAATGAGTTTATACAAAAAAAGATAAGCAAATATCATAATAAAAAACAGGCAAGTGGAGGATGTTATCCAGTCCTGATAATTGATTTAGGCAACCAATAATGCATGTGTAACTTTTGTTGTATTTTCTCCAGAAATTTCGAATGCGCATGCGTTGTAGTGCCGCTAGCTGTGCTGTTTTTTATTAGGTTGCCAGGATTGTGTAGCGTTCCGTTGGTGGAAGTTCAGTGGTGTACCGGCTAATGTTGGAATCTGATATCTTGAAATTGCCAATTCGACCGTTGCAGCTATTTATGTGTTTCGGTGGCCTAATTGGTAAAGACAATGAGATCAAGGTTCGACCCCTGGTTTGGGCACAATATTTCTTTCCTTTTCTTCTTAAATTTTTCTTTGGTTTGTTTTCACCTTGGGTTTGTGGGGATGGATTCCTTAGTTTAGTAGGGGACATTGCGGTTTTCTGTTTCACATTTTCAAAATCAAATTGTAAATTTAATTTCTTAGGTATTGATTTAATACAATTTAAAATAAACTAAGGGACCCAACTAAAAATAGACCAAAGAGAAACAAACTGGTATGGTCACCTAGTAAAAATTAAACCAAACAAAAGAGTTAGAAAATAAAAATGAAAATAGGTATATCAAGAAAAAGGGAACAAAAAAGGCCCAGGAGGCAATGGATTGACCAAATTGAAAAGATCGAAACTGATAAGGAAAAAACTTGGATAGAGATAAAGAGACTAGCCAAGAACCGACAAATGTCTGGTCATGTACGTTTCCAACATTTTTTTGAATAAACTTTTATGGAACAGAATTTAAAATAGTTGGAACATTCATCCAGATTTATTACGTAATGATACTGATAATGATACTGATAATGATACTGATAATGATACTGATAATGATACTGATAATGATACTGATAATGATACTGATAATGATACTGATAATGATACTGATAATGATACTGATAATGATAATGATACTGATAATGATACTGATAATGATACTGATAATGATACTGATAATGATACTGATAATGATACTGATAATGATACTGATAATGATACTGATAATGATACTGATAATGATACTGATAATGATACTGATAATGATACTGATAATGATACTGATAATGATACTGATAATGATACTGATAATGATACTGATAATGATACTGATAATGATACTGATAATGATACTGATAATGATACTGATAATGATACTGATAATGATACTGATAATGATACTGATAATGATACTGATAATGATACTGATAATGATACTGATAATGATACTGATAATGATACTGATAATGATACTGATAATGATACTGATAATGATACTGATAATGATACTGATAATGATACTGATAATGATACTGATAATGATACTGATAATGATACTGATAATGATACTGATAATGATACTGATAATGATACTGATAATGATACTGATAATGATACTGATAATGATACTGATAATGATACTGATAATGATACTGATAATGATACTGATAATGATACTGATAATGATACTGATAATGATACTGATAATGATACTGATAATGATACTGATAATGATACTGATAATGATACTGATAATGATACTGATAATGATACTGATAATGATACTGATAATGATACTGATAATGATACTGATAATGATACTGATAATGATACTGATAATGATACTGATAATGATACTGATAATGATACTGATAATGATACTGATAATGATACTGATAATGATACTGATAATGATACTGATAATGATACTGATAATGATACTGATAATGATACTGATAATGATACTGATAATGATACTGATAATGATACTGATAATGATACTGATAATGATACTGATAATGATACTGATAATGATACTGATAATGATACTGATAATGATACTGATAATGATACTGATAATGATACTGATAATGATACTGATAATGATACTGATAATGATACTGATAATGATACTGATAATGATACTGATAATGATACTGATAATGATACTGATAATGATACTGATAATGATACTGATAATGATACTGATAATGATACTGATAATGATACTGATAATGATACTGATAATGATACTGATAATGATACTGATAATGATACTGATAATGATACTGATAATGATACTGATAATGATACTGATAATGATACTGATAATGATACTGATAATGATACTGATAATGATACTGATAATGATACTGATAATGATACTGATAATGATACTGATAATGATACTGATAATGATACTGATAATGATACTGATAATGATACTGATAATGATACTGATAATGATACTGATAATGATACTGATAATGATACTGATAATGATACTGATAATGATACTGATAATGATACTGATAATGATACTGATAATGATACTGATAATGATACTGATAATGATACTGATAATGATACTGATAATGATACTGATAATGATACTGATAATGATACTGATAATGATACTGATAATGATACTGATAATGATACTGATAATGATACTGATAATGATACTGATAATGATACTGATAATGATACTGATAATGATACTGATAATGATACTGATAATGATACTGATAATGATACTGATAATGATACTGATAATGATACTGATAATGATACTGATAATGATACTGATAATGATACTGATAATGATACTGATAATGATACTGATAATGATACTGATAATGATACTGATAATGATACTGATAATGATACTGATAATGATACTGATAATGATACTGATAATGATACTGATAATGATACTGATAATGATACTGATAATGATACTGATAATGATACTGATAATGATACTGATAATGATACTGATAATGATACTGATAATGATACTGATAACTGATACTGATACTGATAATGATACTGATAATGATACTGATAATGATACTGATAATGATACTGATAATGATACTGATAATGATACTGATAATGATACTGATAATGATACTGATAATGATACTGATAATGATACTGATAATGATACTGATAATGATACTGATAATGATACTGATAATGATACTGATAATGATACTGATAATGATACTGATAATGATACTGATAATGATACTGATAATGATACTGATAATGATACTGATAATGATACTGATAATGATACTGATAATGATACTGATAATGATACTGATAATGATACTGATAATGATACTGATAATGATACTGATAATGATACTGATAATGATACTGATAATGATACTGATAATGATACTGATAATGATACTGATAATGATACTGATAATGATACTGATAATGATACTGATAATGATACTGATAATGATACTGATAATGATACTGATAATGATACTGATAATGATACTGATAATGATACTGATAATGATACTGATAATGATACTGATAATGATACTGATAATGATACTGATAATGATACTGATAATGATACTGATAATGATACTGATAATGATACTGATAATGATACTGATAATGATACTGATAATGATACTGATAATGATACTGATAATGATACTGATAATGATACTGATAATGATACTGATAATGATACTGATAATGATACTGATAATGATACTGATAATGATACTGATAATGATACTGATAATGATACTGATAATGATACTGATAATGATACTGATAATGATACTGATAATGATACTGATAATGATACTGATAATGATACTGATAATGATTACTGATACTGATAATGATACTGATAATGATACTGATAATGATACTGATAATGATACTGATAATGATACTGATAATGATACTGATAATGATACTGATAATGATATACTGATAATGATACTGATAATGATACTGATAATGATACTGATAATGATACTGATAATGATACTGATAATGATACTGATAATGATACTGATAATGATACTGATAATGATACTGATAATGATACTGATAATGATACTGATAATGATACTGATAATGATACTGATAATGATACTGATAATGATACTGATAATGATACTGATAATGATACTGATAATGATACTGATAATGATACTGATAATGATACTGATAATGATACTGATAATGATACTGATAATGATACTGATAATGATACTGATAATGATACTGATAATGATACTGATACTGATACTGATAATGATACTGATAATGATACTGATAATGATACTGATAATGATACTGATAATGATACTGATAATGATACTGATAATGAATACTGATAATGATACTGATAATGATACTGATAATGATACTGATAATGATACTGAATAACTGATAATGATACTGATAATGATACTGATAATGATACTGATAATGATACTGATAATGATACTGATAATGATACTGATAATGATACTGATAATGAATGATACTGATAATGATACTGATAATGATACTGATAATGATACTGATAATGATACTGATAATGATACTGATACTGATAATGATACTGATAATGATACTGATAATGATACTGATAATGATACTGATAATGATACTGATAATGATACTGATAATGATACTGATAATGATACTGATAATGATACTGATAATGATACTGATAATGATACTGATAATGATACTGATATTATAATGATACTGATAATGATACTGATAATGATACTGATAATGATACTGATAATGATACTGATAATGATACTGATAATGATACTGATAATGATACTGATAATGATACTGATAATGATACTGATAATGATACTGATAATGATACTGATAATGATACTGATAATGATACTGATAATGATACTGATAATGATACTGATAAGATAATGATACTGATAATGATACTGATAATGATACTGATAATGATACTGATAATGATACTGATAATGATACTGATAATGATACTGATAATGATACTGATAATGATACTGATAATGATACTGATAATGATACTGATAATGATACTGATAATGATACTGATAATGATACTGATAATGATACTGATAATGATACTGATAATGATACTGATAATGATACTGATAATGATACTGATAATGATACTGATAATGATACTGATAATGATACTGATAATGATACTGATAATGATACTGATAATGATACATGATAATGATACTGATAATGATACTGATAATGATACTGATAATGATACTGATAATGATACTGATAATGATACTGATAATGATACTGATAATGATACTGATAATGATACTGATAATGATACTGATAATGATACTGATAATGATACTGATAATGATACTGATAATGATACTGATGATAATGATACTGATAATGATACTGATAATGATACTGATAATGATACTGATAATGATACTGATAATGATACTGATAATGATACTGATAATGATACTGATACTGATAATGATACTGATAATGATACTGATAATGATACTGATAATGATACTGATAATGATACTGATAATGATACTGATACTGATAATGATACTGATAATGATACTGATAATGATACTGATAATGATACTGATAATGATACTGATAATGATACTGATAATGATACTGATAATGATACTGATAATGATACTGATAATGATACTGATAATGATACTGATAATGATACTGATAATGATACTGATAATGATACTGATAATGATACTGATAACTGATACTGATAATGATACTGATAATGATACTGATAATGATACTGATAATGATTACTGATAATGATACTGATAATGATACTGATAATGATACTGATAATGATACTGATAATGATACTGATAATGATACTGATAATGATACTGATAATGATACTGATAATGATACTGATAATGATACTGATAATGATACTGATAATGATACTGATAATGATACTGATAATGATACTGATAATGATACTGATAATGATACTGATAATGATACTGATAATGATACTGATAATGATACTGATAATGATACTGATAATGATACTGATAATGATACTGATAATGATACTGATAATGATACTGATAATGATACTGATAATGATACTGATAATGATACTGATAATGATACTGATAATGATACTGATAATGATACTGATAATGATACTGATAATGATACTGATAATGATACTGATAATGATACTGATAATGATACTGATAATGATACTGATAATGATACTGATAATGATACTGATAATGATACTGATAATGATACTGATAATGATACTGATAATGATACTGATAATGATACTGATAATGATACTGATAATGATACTGATAATGATACTGATAATGATACTGATAATGATACTGATAAATGATACTGATAATGATACTGATAATGATACTGATAATGATACTGATAATGATACTGATAATGATACTGATAATGATACTGATAATGATACTGATAATGATACTGATAATGATACTGATAATGATACTGATAATGATACTGATAATGATACTGATAATGATACTGATAATGATACTGATAATGATACTGATAATGATACTGATAATGATACTGATAATGATACTGATAATGATACTGATAATGATACTGATAATGATACTGATAATGATACTGATAATGATACTGATAATGATACTGATAATGATACTGATAATGATACTGATAATGATACTGATAATGATACTGATAATGATACTGATAATGATACTGATAATGATACTGATAATGATACTGATAATGATACTGATAATGATACTGATAATGATACTGATAATGATACTGATAATGATACTGATAATGATACTGATAATGATACTGATAATGATACTGATAATGATACTGATAATGATACTGATAATGATACTGATAATGATACTGATAATGATACTGATAATGATACTGATAATGATACTGATAATGATACTGATAATGATACTGATAATGATACTGATAATGATACTGATAATGATACTGATAATGATACTGATAATGATACTGATAATGATACTGATAATGATACTGATAATGATACTGATAATGATACTGATAATGATACTGATAATGATACTGATAATGATACTGATAATGATACTGATAATGATACTGATAATGATACTGATAATGATACTGATAATGATACTGATAATGATACTGATAATGATACTGATAATGATACTGATAATGATACTGATAATGATACTGATAATGATACTGATAATGATACTGATAATGATACTGATAATGATACTGATAATGATACTGATAATGATACTGATAATGATACTGATAATGATGCTGATAATGATGCTGATAATGATACTGATAATGATACTGATAATGATACTGATAATGATACTGATAATGATGCTGATAATGATGCTGATAATGATACTGATAATGATACTGATAATGATACTGATAATGATACTGATAATGATACTGATAATGATACTGATAATGATACTGATAATGATACTAATAATGATACTGATAATGATACTGATAATGATACTGATAATGATACTGATAATGATACTGATAATGATACTGATAATGATACTAATATATTTTTGGCTGAATTTGTTTCTATATTTCTCTTTATCTCTCTACATTGCTCTTTTGCATTGCTATTTTGCAATACAATATTAAAATAAATTTTTATCATTTTTATTATTTTCTTTACTGAAATTTGCTCCAAGATCTGTTCAAAAATAGTGAATTAGGTTAATGTCTGATAGGTACAGAGTTTTTGATGCATCCGGAAAAGCTTTTTGGCTGAAAATATTTTAAAATTTGATTGGCTTCTGACTTTGGCTAATTCTGGTTTTTATTTTTCTGTTAGGATTAAATCTAAGAAATTCAGGCCTTTACTGACAGTTTAAACATATTTAAATTGTAATTGAGTATTGCACAACATGCCTATTCCTATTATGCATTTATCGGTAGTCGTGGGTATAAGAGCAGAAAACTTTTTGCTCCATTGTAGTGAAACAACTTAAATACTTCTCACCTCCAAATTTATAATTTCAATTTGCGGAAAAAAAATATGGGTGTTTATTAAATGTCTCATTTTTATTTTGCCTGATGCGTCGGTTAACGCTCAAAACTAATGGTTAATAAATTCTCCATGATTGATGAACTATTTTTGTATTTACTTAATTAGCTTTTATGTTACAACGATTCAAATTTATGTTCCAGAGCCTATTTTGTTAAAATATTTTTCAACAATTTAAATAGATGAGAAAAACTGTCTCGGAAATATGCGTTTTTGGTTTAGATATAACCTTAATTTTTTATTTTAATTACGAGCACTTTTTAAAATAATTATAAAATAATTATAAAAAACATATAAAATAAACATAAATCTAAAATATTTATAAAAAAATATAAAATAAACATAATTATAAAATAATTAGAAAATATTTATAAAATAAGTATAATTATTAACAAAATAATAAATACAAAAATGTGTATGTTTCTTAATCGTTTTTAAGTTATTTCCTTTTTATCTAGGAGTCTGGGGATGGTTGATTTGTATGACAGCTTTTTATTATTTAGAACTAACGAAGAAAATAATCGTTTATTAAATTTAGAATTTCTTAGTTTAATCTAGGAAATATCTACTTGTACCGGAACTTCAAATGTATGTTCAACTTGCAGAATATATGTCTTTTACTTTTAATTCTTTTACATGATTTTAATGTTTTTAATTTGCCTATTCAGGAATGGTTCTTTAGGATTGAGAATAAAATATATATATATATATATATATATATATATATATATATATATATATATATATATATATATATATATATATATATATATATATATATATATATATATATATATATATATATATATATATATATATATATATATACATATATACGTAGCCAAATACAAAAGCGAGGCCCGATGTAGTCAACACACCACCCGAGGCCCCTCCTGAAGGAGTGATTTTTTGAATATATATTTTAATGTTTTAGAATGTACTAATAATGTTAAATTATAACGCCACAAGAGGGGTAATATATTTCTAAAATTTAAACATACATGTTTGCAACGTGCATGCGAGTCCCTTAACAATGTTTAACTGACATGAGAGGCC
The DNA here is from genome assembly GCA_927349885.1 of Psylliodes chrysocephalus. Classification (NCBI taxonomy): domain Eukaryota; kingdom Metazoa; phylum Arthropoda; class Insecta; order Coleoptera; family Chrysomelidae; genus Psylliodes; species Psylliodes chrysocephalus. Next base: position 777,255 of record OV651816.1, on the reverse strand, counting down.
TTCTGTTTATAAATTACTTTTTCAATATACATACGAGTCCCTGCGACGTTGTCAAGATGGGCCCATGAAATTTGCCCTTCAAAAGGTTTGACTCGAAGAATTTTTACAGATCTTTACAACAAATCTCTTTTCTATGAGTTCGCGCGTATAGTGGTATAATAGGTTTGTTCCAACACGTGCGAAAACGGTAATATTACGATACAAAGTATGCGGTCTGTACAAAAATTGTTTACAGCGTTTGACTTGTTCCGAAATATTATCGATTCCACTTTGTGCGTTTTTAGAATAATCTATTTTACGGAGAGAAAAATGTTATGTAGAGAAGTTGTAGGTATTATAGAGATGCCTATAAAAGGAGATATATTATATCTTTATTTGTTTGTTTTGTTGTATTCTAAATAAAAAAAAAAGGTTGGCGAGGGTATTAATTTAAACTATATCATCCGTTTAAAACACTAAATCTCTGACTTTAATTATTGTTTTTGCCCTCTAACATAAAACATTAACAATAGTAATACAGACAAAACAAAACTATAATTTTAATCGTGAATCTGTCTCGCTCAACGCTGGGTTCCAATGATTTAATTACGCCAATTTGACATCAGCACAGATTTTGCCAAAATGAGGAATACAGATTTTTATTTTTACAGAGGGTGAGAGGAATAATTTATATTGCCAATTATCTTTGTCTAGAAGATTAAGTGAAAATATAGACATTTAAAATTTTAAAATATATTTTTTTTAATTTTAAGTTAAAGCAAAAATATAAAATTATTCAAAGAAATGTTTCTAAAGTTGGCTTTAGAAAAATTTACGCATGTCGGAGCATTAAATTATTTTTCTTTTTAAGTTTTATTTTGAATTTAATTCAGAATCGTTCGTAGTTATTACGGACATGGGACATGAATCGTATCTTTATATTTGTCGATCATGGCCTACTTCAGAAACATTTTTTTTAGATAACTTTTTTTGTAAATAAAGTTCTGTGTTCCGCTGGAACCACTGTTTCAAAATTTGTTTTAGTTTTTATGGAAAACAAAGCAAACATTTTAATATCACTTTTTTTAAGCTTTTAAGAATTTGTATTCCTACTTTCTTTTTATCAGTTTGAAAGAGCTCACCTGCTAAGCGATTCCGGTCTAATACCTGGACCGGTTAATATCAGTTCTAAAGGCCATCTAGGCCCGCAGCTTTTGATATAACATTCTTTCCCAATTTACGTCATTTTGACGAAAAAAATATATATACAGGGTGAGTCGGGAGGAGCGCACCAAACTCTAGGAGTATATTATACACGTGAAAATAATTTAAAAAACTCATGTGTTCTTATCCGATTTTCATTTGTTTTCAAGTTATGGCGTAATAAAAAATGTTCATCTAGCCTTCCACTTCTGAATTTTAACATTATCAAAGTATGCCATATGTTCAAGGCTCAAAGGCATTTGATAATTCTGACGGTTTGATGAACTGTCAGTGTACAGTGAACAGTAACTGAACGTTTAATTTCGAATTTATGTAATTGTTAGTGTTGCAAAATGCCAGATACTTATTCAAATTTAGAATAAGAGAATTTTTATGTGTAAATTTGTTTATTTGTTAATATGCTATAACTTGAAAACAAATGAAAATCGGATAAGAACATGAGTTTTTTTACATTATTTTCACGTGTATAATATACTCCTAGAGCTTGGTGCGCTCCTCCTGACTCACCCTGTATAAACAACGTATTCTTGTATCTATAACAATTTATGATATAGGGTGTTCACCAGGGGTGTTAAATACCAGAATTCATAATAATCGTTTTCATTAGTTTTGGTGAAAATTGATACACATTTTAGTGACAGTACCTACTTGTGTTAACCAATGATAAAAAAGTTGAATAAAAATATTTTAGAGTAACATTTAGCAATATAGCAATTTTTTATATTTTATGAACTATTTTGAATGAAAATAAAAATAAAAAATTGTCATAGAAAGATGAATGTCTTGTTCCTACTTCAGAATTAATTAATTTACCAGATAATAAAGTGACTCTGTATTTGAATAGTTTAGAATCAATATCAAATTTGTATATTTTCGATTTTGTATACGAGATTGGATGCACTGAAAAAGCATATACATTATTACAGCCTGTCAATTTTACGTCAAAAAGTCTTCAAGACGTAAGTGACAATGTAAAGAAAATGTATTATTTATATTGATTAATAACAAATTATAAAGAATTTTCATTGAAGATGATTTTTTTTTTATTTATTATGTTTGTCATGTTTGTTTTAAAATAATATTGATGTTGAAAACAATATTGGCAATGTTAATGTAGGTAACAATATTGGTAAAAATGAAAACATTTTAATTTCAAAAAATGATAATGTTCCTTTTTTAATTGAAACTAACAAAAATGAAAATGATGGAATCGTTACAAATGAGGTAAGTATCTATAATTTACAGATTTTAAATTATTATTTCAAATAAGTTGAAGACGGATATAAAGGATGAAGATAGGAAGAATAAATTCTTGTACAAGACTAAAAAAATATTATTTAATATCTAGTAAAATTAAAGGTTAAAAAGTCTTATCTTTATTGTAAATCTATTAGAAACACATTTTATAGAAAACTAGATGAGAACACATACGTCAAAAAAAATATTTAAAGTGGCATGTCGTGTTTTTTACATGGAAAGGGGGAGGCAGTGAATAACATGTAGGTACTTTGTCCCGGTGGTGGGAGCTGTCGTTTAACCTGTCAAATTCAAAATAACGTTTCACATCGATGGAGTTTTTCGTCTTAGCTGAAAATAAAATAATTTACTTCTAGACGTCTATAACAATAAAAAAACTCTTCAGTGGCGGAGCAAGACCTAAATTTTATGTGGGCAAGATATATTTTTGCAAGGACCTCTGGAGGCGCAAGAAGACTTATTTTATATAGAGAAATAACATTAAAACTTGTATAAAAAAATGCTAACAACTCTTAGACTTTAACTAATATTTTTAAGTAATTATTACTAGCAGTAAAGAATTACAGAAACATACATTTCCTGCTTTTAGCTTTACTGAACTCTTGTACCATAATCCAGATTATATATCTGCTTCAATAGATAAAATTGACAATGCTAAAGTCTTTGCTAGCCCATTGTACTTCTTAATTTTTTATTAGTCTTAATTTTGAGAAGCTCCTTTCAGCAGTTGTACTTACTGGTACTGTTAACAAAATTTGAATAACAATATAAATATTTGGATACATTTCTTTCAACTTATTTTCTATTATGTATTGGAGCAGCTGTTTTACACCTTTATTGAAATCAGGTAAATTTAGGATCATTATTTGTAAATCTTCATAAAATTCGTAAGGTTTGAAATCACTACTCTCACCCACTCGAGAACAGTCCACTTTAAATAATTTTAAAGGTGATACTTTTAAAAACAAATACAAAAATAAGTCAAAAATCATATAAAGGGGGATGTCTTAGGAAAGAAAGAGAAAAGAAAAAAAAAGCGAAAAGTAAAGAAAGAGAAAGAGCGCAAACAAAAACGCAAAAGACGCACCTTTTAAATGATTTACTTTTCCCCTCTAGAATCGAATATTAGAGGAGAATAAAAAAAAGTAAACCAAATCGGAACGTTTTGTTAAATATAATAATTCGATTTTTAGTTTTTAATATAATTATATTGTTTTATAAATAAAGTAGTTTATTTTTAATATTCTTGCATAGAACGATTGCCAAAAAGCAGTTTTGAATTGACACACTATATGTGCGTAATAGTTTAAATATTTCTCTTTAACGAGCAAAACTTTTAAAGGTTCTAACCATAGAACCATTTTTTTTTACTTATTTTAGTTCAATGGACCGGTTTACTTTTTATTTAATATTTATCCCTTTCAATCAGTGGATTCTCACATCAAAATCTGTTTATACAAACAGAAAACAAAATAAGCGAATATATGGCCATTTACAGGATTTTACCAATGTAGCATACCTACTTAGTAAAAATTGTAGTTTGTGCAACAAGAGTAGATATGGACAATCAACTTGAGTCGTACAGTATATTTTTTCTACGACCCACTAACAAAAATCTACAAATTTAAAAAATTATTTTAGGTTGTTAAGCCAAAATAATTAATTTTAAAATAATTAATGAATTTTATTAATTTATAAATTAAAATAAAATAAAAAAAAATTGTCTCGAGCACGAATTCAAACTTGAGCTATTCGCGTGAAAAGCAAATGCTCTGCTCACACCTCCACGGCCACTTTTGTGATTTTAGTTTTAATACTCTTAATTAAATTAGTTTCATAAAGATTGATAAAAATTTTCAAAATGTTAACCAAATAATACTAAAAATGATATTATTTATCGTTTCTACACAAAAATAACTTTCATTTTAATATATATTTAATCTTAATAACCAAAAAATATAATGGCAATTAGTTTGACAGAGTTGTCACTTATTTAAAATAATAATGGTTGGGTGTCTAAAATATGAACTAATATTGGTGGATTTAATTTTTTTGCAGTCTTCTCACTACCTAGAATGGATATGAAATATATTCGTTTAGTTGAACGCAATAGCATACTTTTTCGTCTTGTAATCTGAGCGTAGATAAGCTAATATCTATGTGGGTGTAAAAAAACGATATTACCTATTTGTTATATCACTACGGCGCCACTTCCAGAGATATACATATATTGGAACAAAAAACAGATTTTGATAATGTTTAGAATTTGACATTCTTTCTTATTTAGAATAATTCGTTATTCGTTGTTTTTTATATTAAAGTTAAAATAGAGAGTGTTTGAAAGTTAACATTCTTCTATATAATTTTTGCTTACATATAAATAGGTCATATGTGAGAATAAATATTTTTCATAAGTTAAAGACAGCTGCATTAAACTTTTGAGGCGCGAGACCCTTCAGGCCGCGACGCCTAGACGGTGGCCCACGTCGCCCACGCCTTGCGCCTCTTCTGAAACCCTTTTTAAGCATTTTTATCGTCGAGTTTTGGTACTTTTGGTGTAAGTTTAGATATTTTCTTACATCGATAATAGCAAAACTAGACGGCGCAAAGGATTTATTTATTGTTATAGACGACTAGAAGCAAATTATTTCATTCCCAGAAAAAAATAGACGAGAGCTCATACCACCGGAACAAATATTTATGTTGTTCACCCCTCTCCTGTACCAAACTACAAATAGCAAGCAAAAAACACGACATAAAACGGTCGCCTAAAAAAATATTGTATGCACCTCGGCCGTATGATCATTTTTGGTCTAACCAGCTTGGCCAGGGACGCAAATTTCCAATTCAGTTAAAAAAGATCAACTTTACGGCCTTGGTACACAATTATAACAACGGTAACAATTATAATTTTTATCTGTTTTTATTTTTTTGATAATTATTTGTAATGGGATCAACTTGGAGGTTTAGTTTGTTATTTATTGAAAACCCTATTTACAAAACAAAGAAAATTGTGTATCTATTTAAGTAGATCCATTTTTGAAACTTATTTAAACGTTACTCAAGATTTGAGACATTAAAAATATTAAAATATTAGTGTTCTGTACAAAGCTAGAAAATTTTAAATTATCTTAAAAGTCTTACAATAAAAAGTAATGGTTAAATTTATTTTGGGTTCCAACAGCTGATGCCTGGGATATTAAATCCTATTCATCAACATTTTATGTACCTGCTATGAGAAACTAGTAGGGCCTCAGCACACGAACAACGTTGCCATATTTAAGGGACTCGGAATTGACAATGAATAAATACATTTAACGGATATACGAGAGCCTCGCATTGGCAATAGAAATTATATACAAAACGCTCGGAGTGCACCCTAGTAAGAAAAATAATGAACTAAAAACCGTATAAGAGGAGATATCCACATCACATATGAGTCCAAAAAAAAAAATGAGATTGTGGTTTTGGGGGGTTGGGTGATGAAAAATAGCTCTATTTACACGTGTTTGACCTGCGAGGCCCGTTTTCGGGCCTCGCATGTGAAAACCGGGCCTCTAATAGTATCTTGCACATGTATTTATGGGTCTCGTATGTGACAACTATAAATCTATATATATATATATATATATATATATATATATATATATATATATATATATATATATATATATATATATATATATATATATATATATAACTATATATTATTCTCTTTTATTCCTTATTTATACAATTTTTTAAACCTATTTGTTTCTTATAAAATACCAAAATAACTTTGGTAAATGCGTTCATTAACAGACTGGCCGATATCAAGAGCACCTTTGCTCTCACGCACATTCCTTATACATTTTAACGACCTATTTTCAGCCAATTTTAATCATATCCATAGCTTTGTAGATTAAAACGTGCATGCAAGTATCCAAACCAATATTTTACAGCAATATCAACACCAGCAGTCAGCTTAAAAGGTCAACTGCCACTGATATGCAGTTAATCTTTTTCATACTTCCATTATGTTATGCTGTACCCACGGGGGTTTATAGCATATGCGCATTTTGTCAACAAGTTACTGCGCATCGAAACTGGCGTACGTCCGTTTAACAATAACACAATTATATTTTAAAATATAAAGTAAACAGAATAATTACAAAAAATCTCAATAAAAATGAGTTAGTAGCATGCCAAAAGTAATATTTTCACTTTTTTTTATTTATCTATCGTAAAATTGAAGAAATATGAATTTATTCAATTATTTGTACAATGTAAATCTGGCTTTGGATAACAAAACCCAAATCTCGATTCGACTCGAGAGCCGAAACCCGAACGATACAAAAATACAATAATAAATAATATGGCTGTCGATGTAAACAATTATAAGTGAGTTTTACTTTTATTTAATACAGTTTTAGGCATAAATTTAGGAATAATTTACTATAAGTAAACTTATTTTGATACTTTAACATGTCTATGTCTTATAAATGCATGTATTTGATTGTAATAGTAGGTAAATTGTTCTGGCTCGTTAACACTAATTTAGAACAAACATTTTTATTTTATTCTCAACTGAAAAAAAAAGGATTATTATTCGTATTCGTAATTGTGTTATCCCTAAATATTGAAATGCTTAACAAAGCCTTAATTCTAATATTTATTTTGATAATAATTATTCTGCATATGATAATTTAATTATATGTTTTAACCAAGCTTTTTAATCTTGATAAATCTAAAGTATTTTCATTACATAAAGCAAGAAAATATCAATTAGACCTTTATAATTAAAAGATCAGACGACTTACCTGAAGGAAGTTCGATCTTAATTTTTCGAGCAACTTCGTCGAACTTCATTACACTTTGTAGTATATAATCTCGCTCCGGACCTGGCACGTTTGTAGTTTTTAAGCAAAAAACTGGTACTATCGCTTCGGTGAAATATTAGTCATTATAATTTTGTGATTGGTATGGTTAGCTCGAGGGTTTGGGCAGGTGAGCCCCTGACTTTGGGTGGGTTGTAATGAGATTCGACGAAGTTGCTCGAAAAATTAAGATCGAACTTCCTTCAGGTAAGTCGTTTGATCTTTTAATTTTTCTTCGCAACTTCGTCTTCCGCATTACACTTTGTAGATGTTTAAAGATTAACGAGCTAGCCATTTCAATTACCTAGGAGTGTGATAGGAGAGAAAAAATGAAGATTACATAAAAATATTTTGGATATTTTTTAATTTTTTAAATTTAATAGTAAGAAATATTAATTATATATAAATATGCTCTCTATTAGTTAACGTGAGCTTTGTAATTTATGATACATATTAATCTATAGCTATTATGGCAAAAAACCACATATATATGTGGTCGACCAAAACTGTTTTGGTCGACCCTGTAGAAATAAATATTCAAATAATTACATCGTTGTAAAGACGATTAGAAGACCTTTCCAATGAGGTGTTTTGAGACACATGGTTGCATTTAAAAAAATTGCCGATTACGTCACCACGGTAATATTGGTGACGTAATGTTCGTTACATCTACATCATGTGATGACGATTCAAAAATTAAAATTGACCTGTTTTTGGATTTTTTCAAAAGTCGATTATTTTAGAAATAATGAATTTATTCCATACATTAGCGACATACTGTATGTAGTAAGATAGAGTGGAAGCTACGCAAAGTGCCGGATTTTGCTTTAGATACGGCAAGACTAAGTTTGCTTGCAATCTATTGGGACCCGTTGTTTTGATTTTTTTTTTTGAAATCTAATCATGTTATCTACTGTAATTTTTGAAAGAGTCTGTGCTCTGTGAGCTGTTGCCAATGCTAGCAGGGTAGTTAGCTTTAATGTCAATTTTTCAATGTTTAGAGAACTGAGTGGATGAAGTTTTTCTAAGTAACTCAACACTATTTGTGGGTCCCAAGTGACTGCATACTTTGGCTTTGGTGGTCTTGTATTGAAAATACCTTTTAAAAATCTTTTTATGATGCTTCATCATTTGGCCGAAATTTTATGATTAAATTTAAAGCGGATCTGTATGAATTGATTGTTGCATAAGAATAATTATTATCTAACTCCGTTTTTAGAAATTCTATCACTTGAGAAATGTTATTTTCGTAAACCTGTATATTTTGGGAAGAACAAAATTCCCACCATTTTTTGTAACATGTATCGTATTGTTTAATGGTACTATCTGATATTGAAGCTATTATTGTTGGTATTGCGTTTTTTGGCACATTGTTCATTTCAAATGCACCCCCGATAATCTTCCTACCGCCAGGGTAAGTGTTGCCCAAAGTGGGTGGGATTCCCTGAAAGGAGACAATAACAAATTTTTATAAGGTCGGAACGGGATTAATTTTTCTGTTAACATATTTATGAATAAGGGATACCATGGCTGGCTTGGCCAGTAAGGGACGACTAAAATATCACATGCCTGGTTTTTGACGATTTTTTGTAGTACTTTGGGACCAAGGAAAAAGGTGGAAATGCATAAAAGAATTGATCCCAATTTATTGAAAAAGCATCGATTGACACGGAATATGGATCTGGACCCCAAGAGATAAATTTGTTACATTTACAATTTGTATACGAGGCAAATAAATCAATCTCTGGATTGCCGAAGAAGCTGACCACTTTTTTATAAGCTATCTCTGAGAGTTATTATTTCGTTTCAATTGACTTTATGCGCGATTCCTTGTCTGCTATTGTATTCTTTTTTGATTGAATGTATGTAGCATAAATAAAAAGGTTTCTTTTTTCGCAGAATTGCCAAATTATTCTAGCCTCTTCCTATTGATAGAAGCGATGGCTGTAATGTTATCGCTTCTTAACAGTATGTTAATATTTTGTTTATTTCGAGCAAAGCATTTGAGGCTGTAAGCAATGGCTTTTAATTCTAGTAAATTAATATGGAGCTTATTTTCGCCGCTTCTCTAGAATTTATGAGCTTTTTTGCCATTTGAAAAACCACCCCAACCAGTGGTGGAAGCATCGCAAAATATTTCCAAAGAAAAACTTTTTACCCCAAAGGTTTGTATTGATGTTTTACATTTTGTAACCACCATTTAAAGGCAACTGTTAATTTTGACGATAAAGTAATTTTTGCATCGTAGCACATACCTATCGTTTTTTATTAATGCAATTTGTTTTTCCCTTTCGAAATTTTTAATATACAGCCAACCGTATTTAACAGCAGGTGAAGCGGAGACTAACTGCCCTAAACATTTTGCAAATTATCTTGTTTTAGAAGATTTTTGACGGCTGAACTTACTTTATATTAATTAGTAATTTATTTATTTTTTCGTCTGGAAGTCTGATAGTCATATCAGATGTGTTGTAGGTAAATCCTAAGAATGTACATTCTTTGGATGGAATTAACAGACTTTTTTCTACATTAATTAAAAAACCTAATTGATTCAGAACGGAACAGATTTTTGTTAAACTTCCCCTACATTCGTTTTCGGTTTTCCCCATATCGAGCCAATCATCCAGGTATACAATACATTGAATGCCCTCATTTCTTAATTTTTTTATTATTGGTCTAAATATTTTTGTGAATAAATATGGTGCTATATTAAGGCCAAACGGGATGCAAGTAAATTGCCAAAGCGTTTTTTTAAACTTAAACCTTAAGTATTTTTGTATTTATTTGAAACAGGTACAAAGGAGTATGCATCCTTTAAGTCGATTTTTGCTAAAAAATAATTTTTTAAAATTACATTTTGGGCAACTTTATTGTCTTCTAATTTAAAGTGCGAGGCTGTAATAAACTGGTTTAACGATTTTAAATTCAATATGAATCTTTTTTTCCCGTTCGGCTTCTTCCTTAAGAAAAAAGATGAAATTAATTCGCCAGATTCGTGCTTGCATTTTTCTATAGCGCCCACGTTTTGTAACTCATGTATAGCTTGTGTGATTTGACTCATTTCAGAGGAATTTATTTTGGGGGAAGGGACAAACTTTTGAAATGGTTTGCGATTAAATGGAATTTTATAGCCCCCGATCCAATCTAGTACGACTGAGCCGGAGGTGTAAAATTCCTAAGTCTTGAGGTGTTTTCTCAGACTTCCTGCATATTTTTCCCTTACCTGTTTATTTTTAAAACTGGTGGTTAACGTCTCCACCGTTTCTGCTCCTCTTCCTTCTTCTTTTTGTGATATTCTGGTTTCTGATTGGTTCGGAATCGATTTGTGTATGTCGAGGCTGTTTTCCGAAAATTTTGATGCTGCTTGGACGTTGACGGCTGTGGATTTTGGTAACCTGAAGGTCCATAAATGCGTTTTTTCTTAGCCACTTGCATGCTCAATTCTTGTCCTGTTCTCTTTACTGCCTTGGATATTTTTAAATTCTCCTGGAGATTAGCCCCAAACAGGTGTTCGTCTATGGGAGAGTCTTGAACTATTTTACGATAGCTCTCATTAAGGGATGGCATTATTAGATATCGTCTATGCATTAAAATTGATTGATAGACACTTGCTATTGCCTTTACAGCATCTATTAGTGGACGTAGGAACTCTGTTTTCAAGTCGAACTTCTTATTGGTCTCGACTGCAATCTCGTTAACAGGCATTGATAAGGCACTGAGTCCCGCTGCCAGTAATTTTTGTATTTGGCCTAAAAATGTATCTTGTTTTACTAGGGGGCTCTTCAAGGCAGCTTCAATTTCAGCATTTAAGGTAGGTGGTTTTAACAGAGGAAAATTTAACGGAGACAAGTGTGTGTCTATTAATTTTTGTTTTTGTTCGACAGTTAATCCCTTCTTAAGGTAAGTTTCCCATCTTTCTGCAATTTCCTTGTGAATTACTAATCCACTTTGGTCTCCATTTTTTGGTTTGTCTCCTAAGACAATGAGTATGTCTTCAGGAATGTCGACATTCTGATGATCATTACTTGTAGGGCCGGCTGTCTCAACGGTCCCTTCTTTGGTAATGATGGTTTCCTCCCCTGTTGGTGAAGGAGTAACACTTCCCCCATCTGTAAATGGGGTACTGACGTTAGTATAAGTATAATTAATTCGCCGCGACATCTGTAAATGCCAGGCCTTTTTAATGGGTTAGAACGTTTACAATTAAAATATGTATATGTGTATATTTAAATCACTTAAATAATACACATCATTTAATCACTAACCTTACGTAAGTTTGGAATTGCAATTTTGCATTTATTGTTAACCATTTGAAATAAATAATTATATTAAAATTTTTGTACTTACTACTTTCAATCTCACTTCTATCAGAGGACGATGATCTATATTTTAGTTTCCGCTTAAGTTTTGCTACCTCACGGTATAATTTTTGATATTTTGATTTCTTTCCACGCCATTCTTGACTTGAGTAAGTATCACTATCGTTGCTTTTTTTGAGCATTTTTTCGTTCACAGCACTATATTTTAAAAACACTGTTTATCGGTCCAGGCACGAAATTATAATGACTAATATTTCCCCGAAGCGATAGCGATAGTACCAGTTTTTTGCTTAAAACTACAAACGTCCGGAGCGAGATTATATATATACTACAAAGTGTAATGAGGGAGACGAAGTTGCGAAGAAAAATAGAAATAGAAGTAGTAAATTAAAAATTAGTTTAATCGCTGCAAATGCAGTGTCACATACAATCAAAATCATGAGTTTTAAGAAGTTTGTCGCTTTCAACGATTGTTTTTTTTTGTTCCAGGATTTATTACGGATGGGACTCTGGTTTTATTTCGCACGATTAAAGAAAAATTTTGATTGTTTTGTGTTATTTAAAATAGTTGTTTATTCAGAAAATATATACTATGTTTATTGTTGTAACCAATGAGGATTCTACACATATTATTTAGTTAATACAATTTTGTATTATTTATTTTACACCTCTAAAATTATTTAACATAAAATTTTACGTTTTTATTAGAATTTTTTAACACGCATGACATGCGTGTTAAAAAAACGCTAGGAAAATGTAAAATTAATATATTTTGTCAAAGAAAATTCAGAAGCCCGCCAATTTGCAAACTAAAATAGCATTACAGCTTTCTATATTACCAACTGAGTATTAGTTGCACAAAACTATCCCATATATCGCTGATAGCAAACATGTTGCCAAAATCTGTGTGAAATCTGCAATTTTGTCATTTGCCTGCAAGTTATTTGTTGTTTGCTTATCCAGTAAGTATATTCAGTTTAAAATGTATTGTATTGCTTTAAAATTGTAAATAATATAAATGTAACAAATATAACGATTCTTATGGCTTCAGTAAATATTTTGTATACATACCGGTGATGCCATGTCATTTTGATTTGAGAGACATGAAAAGAAAAAGGCATCAAAAATAAAATGGGCCTTGAAATGAAACACCACTTTTAAAGCCACCATAAAACGATCCTAATCGTCTTCATTTTCTTTTAATTTTTAAATGTGAAGTACGTGACCGAAAAATTATCTTACTAGAAATAATAATACAAAATCTTATTATCAGAACATGCGAACGTGATCGGTCTCCAAAAATCAGTTGAGGGACTGATCCGTCAAGATTTATTGCTCAGACTGAACTCGTCAAACGTTATAAAGAAGACGAAGGACAAAAAGTAATTTAAAGTTGGCAAGACGAGGGCTACCTGATATTTTTTGATAAAAAAAATAACCTGTTCAGACGATTTCTCGATCCAGTTGTTTCGTATGTAAAGCAACGTCCTTATTCTTATCATAAAAGGATGACAAAATCAAACAGGATACAGCCAGTAGTTATTCATAAAGCATCGAAATAGTTTTTCTTTAATGTTATTTACAATTTTTTCTATTAAATATCTAACACTTTTAAGAATTATTCTTGGAATAGTGGCTGGATGTCAAATTCAAAACGGATACAGCCACAGTGTATATTCATAAGCGCTGAAATGGTTTTTTAAAATGTTATTTACAATTTTCTCTAGTTATTATCTAACAATTTTGGGAATTATTCTTGGAATGACTTTATCTAAATCAATTGTTAATATATGCTAAAACGTTTAAACGAGTAATTCTGTATCTGTTTCATTTTTTCATTAAAATTAATATTTGGATTTAGGTTAAGAAATCAACATGTTCATTATCATCATCATCGGGTCACTGACATTATTACGATGTTTCAAAATTGGCGCCCCAGTGTTTGATACGGAGGCTAAAACAAATCAAAAATTAAAATCAAACAATTATTCGAATATATGTGTCTTTGCCTAGTTTTGTTGCTGCCTAGTATGGATCTAGGTAGTTCGAAAAACGTTAAATTGATGGTTTACACCTTAGCGAGACTGAGACTCCCAAAGGCAAACTCGTATAAAAAATCGAGAAACGATTTGATTTTGTAGATGTAAGATCGAAAGACATTTCAGATTTGAATATTCTGGTTTGTGAAGCATTGGCGTTACTAAGGCCAAATAATATAGAGGATCTTCACATTGCTATCCCTGGTTTTCTGAACCAACTTTTAATTAGTAAAAATATTTAGCAACTATTTCTTTTAAGCCTGTCCATGTCGAAATATTTGGTCCTTTTATCGCGTAAGCATCCCTTATCAAAATATGTTAATCCTTTATTACTTACGCTTGCCAATATAAAATTATATGTTCAATTCACCCCTTAAACGTGTCCAAGTAAAAACCTTAGCCATATATAAAAATATTTAGCCTCTTTACACTGTACACCTGCACGTGCAAAAGTATTTGGCATTTTACCCCTTAAGCGCGCCCATATAAATATATTTGGAATCTTTACCTCTTAAATCGGATCGGTGGCGTACGTGTCTAAGGCGCTCGCATTCATTTGCAAGCAATTTTGTGGTTGTGAGACACTCGGCTTCAAATCCTACCCAGATAGATCCGAAAACTATAATTATACCAATATTTAGCCTTATTCTAATTTTTCAAAGGTAAATCTACTCTAAATATTTTCTTCTATCAGTCTCAAAGAGCATGAATACCAACTACGTCCTCTTTAGTATTCACAAATGGCTCGCTGGGTGATTATAAAATAAATAATCGATTATCTATTATTTAAAATAATTGATTGTTTTCGATTGATCGATTATTTTCGATTAATAGATTATTAGATTTTTCAATTAATTAATTAATTATTTCCGAATAATTAGATAATCGATTATTAGATTAATCAATATGTCGATATTATTTGAATAATTTTTAATATTCGAGAATATTTTAAAAATAATTTGCATAGTTAATAGGTACATATAAAACATCTTAATATGTAGGTATTTGGTTTAAACGATTAATTGGGAGATTGTGTTCTAAATTATGTCATTGAATTATTATAAATAATATAATCAATTACAGTGATAACTTTAATACAGTGTGGGCCAAAGAGCTCATAACAAATAGGAACATTTTTTTTATAATTGTTCATTGATTTCTTAGAAAATTGTAATCTTGATAAAAGTTTTTGTAAAGAAAAGAAAAATAAATTGAGGATGTTAAAGTTTTATATAAAAGTGTAAAATCTATTATTATTTTGAACATCAGATTTAAGGAGTGGTAATAAGCAAATAATATTATTTATTTTAATAATTAATTAGGCAACTATTTTTTAAAGCTATGGTTTTTTAGACACGTGCGACATTTGCAATGCGTAAGTGGAAAAGGTATTAGTAAAATGAAGTTTTAATGTAAGTGGTTTCTTAATCTATAGTTTGTTAGACGCGTAAGACGTTACGCATGCATAAGTCGCAAGCCCTAGTTAAATGGAGTTTCAATGTAAGTGGTTTCTTAAAACTATGGTTTTTTTAGATGCTTATGACGTTACGCACGCGTAGCGACATTCGCAATACGGAAGTCATAACTTAATATTACAGAGGAATAGTGGTGTCCTAGACGGTCATGACGTATGCAGAACTATACAGTTTCGGTATAAACTTTGAGCAATATGAACGTGAGGAAAAAAGCTCTGGCGTTGAGGTGCAGGACATAGAGTTTTATCCAATTTTTCCTTTATCGTCTTCCACTTTACCTACATCTTTTTTTTACTGTATTTCCAATTTTTATTCCATTCGTCTTCCACTTTACATCTTTTTTCACTGTATTTTTGTAATTCAGGTAGCTTAATTTTCACAAAATTTTATTTTCATCGTCCTTTAATGACGTTGAAGTGCGTCCGTCTTTCATATCGCAAAATCGTAATTATGTCGTCTCTACTTTATTATATCTCGGTGGTTTTCGCGTAAAAAAACAAAAAGTTTATTGAAACTGCTTTTGATATTTTTGTTACATCTGGTAAACACTCACCATGTGTGAAAACAATATTTTTGGAACAAACATCAATTTTTTACATCCACCAGTGACGTCCACGAAGGCATCGGATTTTTAAAATTTCTATTTTAAAAATCGCGATTCATTTAGTAAAACGATAAGTTATAAAACTTAAATCTGAAGCGGAATTACAAGAGAATACAAAGAAAATAAAGACCCCAAATTAATTACACTAATTGTTGGAAGTTTCCTCCACTCCCACGTATGCAGCAATTACTCTTCTTCGCATAGACTGACAAACATTTTAAAAGATTCCTGGGGTGTATGATTTCGTAACTCTTCTTTGGTTTGAATCGGCATTGCGTACATTAAGCTTTACAAATGCACCTGAAAAAAAGTCTAAACTATTAAGATCGGGACATCTAGGCGACCATGACTGCGTTTCTCCGCGACCTATCTACCGATTGCGACAGTTGTGACAGTTTCCAGCAGGTTTTAAAGAAATCACTCACAGAAATTAATGCGCAACGGGAAATCTCTAGGGAGTAATGCCCGGGCTCTTTGAATGTGATATGGAAATAACAAATTTTCGATGAGAATTTTCCAAATAAGAACATGTGAAACATTAAATATTGCTGCAATTTTTCTCGTGCTAGTTTCAGGGTTCTCCTTAATTTCATGTAAAATTCCTTCTTGAAGTTCCGGTGTTCTTACTGTTTGATGGACTTATTTAGCCCTGTGGTCCACTTTTACAGTTCCGGTCTCATAAAGACGTCTATGAATCCTAGAAAATGTTCTCGAATCGGGAAGTACGCAATTTGGATAACGCTCTCGGTATATCCTCCTGGCTTCGTATGCATTATCGTCTGCTATCCTATACGTAAAATGCATATCAGCTAATTCACTGTTCATAAAATTTACCATTTTTTTATCAGATTTTACCTTTTACTCTAATAATAATTATTTAATAATGTAGAATCAATGTCTACTTTATTGTCTTTGTGAAAAGAAAAGTCAAAAATTATGAGGCTTTAACCAACCTGCTAGTTTTTATTTTATTTGCTTTAAGAGGGTATTTAATTAGCTTACCGTTTTGTCTATTTAAATATTCAATATCATGCCTACGTGAACATCATTTGTGAACGTAAAAAATTAATTTATGTCCCAAAAAAATGTTTTCAGGCGGGTGCCTACTAAATTTCAACAAAATATCAAAAGCAGTTTCAATAAATTTAAGAAAAATGCCTCTTAATAATTAAAAGGTGTGTACAAAATTTGATAAAAATATTTGGAGGGATAAGAAAATTATGATAAAAAAATTATTTTTTTTGTAAAACTGTAACGCCCTGTAGCGTAATATATTTTGTCAAAATTTAAGGGGAACAGTCGATTTTTCATTTATTAAAATCTTAATAATTCCCAATATAAGAATGACTTGCAATATTCCAACAAAATTTAATGACAGTGGCGTTACACACAATATTAATTATAAAATCGGCATTATTTATTTTCCATAGAATTTATTTACATTTTAAATACCCATGTTATTGCCTGTTTTAGATTTAGTATCCAGTAAAACATAGTGTTTGGGATATTAAAACCAAGACACGCCTCTTTTAATTAATTTCTGGTTACGCCATTGTCTAAAGCTTTGAAAAAGAAAGATATATGTTCTCTCTGTGCTTAACATCTGGCGCCAAACTGTCGCATATTGGTGTTTGGGGTTGCTCGTCTTGTCTCTTTCCTTATCTAAGGTATTTATATTGTATGCCAAAGTAAATATCTCCAAAAAATATTTTGAATGAAATATATACATATATATCATTTTGGAATTAATTTACATCTTTCTAGTAATCTTAAATCTGCTTGTCTTATAATTTTTGCATACAACCTAAAAATAGCAGTGACACTAGTATATTATTTTCCATCCACCATCATTCTGTCTCTCCAATTCGGCTCATTGTGCCTCCATCTGGCTGCCCTGCTGTTTCCCATTCATTCAACTCATACATTTCACCATCTATAGATTTGCCCCAAACTCTACGAGTTCCGTCACCCCTTCAAATCGTGACCAGCCCACAGATGGGTCTGTGATCTGCAGTCGTCTGCCAGTCACCCGGCTGGCATTGACATTGGTGTTACGGACTTCTTAAACTTGCAATATATCGACATATTATAGAAAACTTACTTTTCTGCTAATTGGGAAAAATTTGGACACAATATGCAGGAATTGGTACAATGTCAAAAAAAGAGAAGAATATCTTAATGGAATGGATTGCAGTTTAAGAAGCAATTAAAGAAAGTGGCAGCATAGGAAAATATGATGGAGACTTGTCTTGATATAAAGTTGAAGGAAATTAAGTTTGAAATGGCAATGTAATAAAGAAATAAAATACATAATTAAAGCAAAAGTTTCATATTATTTGGAGTTATTAAAGTTTTTTTAATCGATTTGATTTTTGTGTATTGGGATTGGGTAAAGTAAGTAAACAAAACAAAAAGACATTTTGTAAACTTTTAAACAGGTTTGTTAAGACAAACACATGTTATTTATATTACGAAGTTTCGATTATTTGAAATTTTAATTAAGGTAAAATTTACCTAATAATGAAAAATTAATAATTTTAAAATAAAAGAAAAAACAATAAAAAGTCTAAGGGGAATATTTTGAAAACATAAAATAAAATTCAATATAGACTTTCATTGCTGATTATGGCTATATTTTTAATCCACTATTCAGGAGAGTGCATCTCTTTATATTACCACCCCAGTATTGACTTATATTTCGTCTGTAAACTTTTGCCATGCGTTGTGTCTAGTAAAAAGGAAGAAAAGCGAGAAGCGATTTTCATTTTGTTCCGGGTCCTCCTAAAGCGTTAACGCTATTACGTATAAACAACTAATCTACTGTCACTGTGTTTACTATTCTTATACCTCGAAATTTACACGACTAATATTAAAAAAATAAATAAATATAGCTAATACCATTTCATGGGAAAACTTATATTTAAACGTCATTATTTAGTAGGCCACAGTTGTTTTGGTTATTTTCTGTACCAAATGGTGTACGGAGGTTGAAACAGCTGGTTTAATAAAGAATTTTTATTAAACACCAGGGCTAATTAGCTAGCCTTAAATTTCAATTTCAGCACCTCAGCCCCCTTATTGGTCGTTTTATCTACGAGGGAAATATAAAGAATGATATATTTAAGCTTGTCTCTATTGTACGTCTACAGTACTGTACAATGATCTCTTGTTCATTGCAAAATGATTGCAGTGATAAAAACTACAATAAAGTATTGTTAATAATTATTACTTTGTTTCCATTAATTACTATTATTATATATGTATACCTAATATTTCTACGATATGCGCAGGATTTAAAACAGGTTATTAACATTTGGAAATAAAAGTATACTGAAATTAATTTGTTATTAAAAGAATAATTGACTCTTTAATTTTATTATACTTGTAATTACTTATTAAGAGTGGTTTTGAATGACTATTTTTATATTATATTGAAAATGATACTGTATGTTGTACCTTTAACCGTGGGACGAAGATCTTACATATCTTAGTATGTCGCTGATAAAGTCAAAATAATCCGTTGTTTCTTAGAAATACTAGTAAATGTTCTATTAAATAACCTTTAACATCCTGTAGGACCATGACCCGTTGAGAGTTGCAATGTTATTTCTGTTTAACATCATTACATTCTTTTTCATTTTACATTCCGCGAAAAACAGTTCAGACTAATAGAATTCAGTATTATCAGATTAATTTTCTAGTTATATTTTTTAATCCATTTATTAATGAAACTTGCGGAAGCCCTGTTAACAATTCTGACACTGCGAACTTATTTCTTGAGTCCAGGTATCCAGATGTGATCCTATTAAATAGTTAACCCCCATAAAGATTGTACCATTTCTTAAAATATCCAAAAAGGACATTTTCACTTGCTTAAACATGCTATCGCAATAAGTCGCATTCAATCCAGCTCACACAAATTCTTTACTTTTAGCCTTTAGGAACACGTTTGCAATAATATGTTTAATAATATCATATATTTTTGACACACTCTCCTTTTTCAACGCACCTGTGCCACCTAGCTTGCAACTACTTTGATCCACCGAAACATAAGATTACTAATATGCTTTTTCAAGTGTTTTCACCTTGGAGAAAAAATCAGAGTCCATTGAAAAGTGTATAAAACAAAATAATTAACTGATTGAAATCATATTTGATACAATATTTTGTCATTATCAATTATTACTGGACAACGTTGTTGTTTTTTCCATTGTCACTTGCATATTAGAATAATTTTGCTTATTTTGATAAGTTAGCTTGAGGAAGACTTTTGTCCAGTTTGGTAATGTGAACATTTTATCTTTTTATGTCAAGTCAATCAATTTAATATTACTAATGTCATTCTTCAATTTATTGTATTACTACGTATTTATCAAATTTTACATGTAACCAGTGCTCATTAGCAACCACCTGTTCTTGTTTTACACACGGGCGGTTTCTCCATTGGTTCATGTGTGCAGTAAATACCCAGTTAAACGACATAAATAACAAAAATATAAATTTAATTTTAATATTTTTATTTTCATACTTGTTATTCTCTTTTCTTTGGTACACCATTGCGCTTTGGCTGATCGCGTCTCTATGGCACATGGCACCATGTCAAAGTATACCTAAATATACTGTTGTTACAGTATACTTAAGTATACTGTGTCTGTGGCGCACTACGATGAGTGAGCCCAGACGAGCGAGTGTATTTTGTGAATGCATGTAGCTAAAAAGAGAAGTCAACACGTCAACAGATCCGTAAAACTGCATAAATATAAATTTGCGCGCCGCTTACAAACAAGTTGTGACGTCACAAAATAAGGCAAGGTATACGAACCTTGTCAAACCAGTGTTGCAGTCTAGTACAATTTGCATTTGTACTAGATACAGTACATTCTTGAAGAATCTGGTACTCTAGGACTCTTAAAGCAAAATCTAGTACTTTTTCTTCCTCGGCAGCAGTGTTCACGTGTAAAATACATTGTGTTTCTTGTTTGTGTTCATTATCTATAAAGACCCTCTTTTTAACTCTTCAATGAATTATATGTCACTACAAATAGAATTTTGAAAAGTCTGGTACATTTAAGAAATCTGATATATTTATTAGACAAAAACATATTCTGGCAAGACTGTTCCAAACCAAACAAACTATCATCTGTGAAACTATCTCTATAAAACAAGCCAAATAAACCGGATAAGACTATTTTAATTGTGCTCATTTAAAAAAAAAGGTGTTTACTTAAGAACTGCGACTTTAATAAATTGGAAGTGTGTGTGTCAATTCAACGATTGTTCCCGAAAAACTTCTTTAAATCAAGATAATTAAAAGTATTTTTGAGGTTATGTTGTTTTATTTACCTATAATTTGGTTTTACGACTCTCATTTATGTTTTATATTTTATTTCATTGTCTAAAACCATTCTAAGACTACTTCAAAATGGTCATGTATTTTGTACCCAACTGTAAATACTATGAAGTAAAAAGTAAGCAAAAAATTTGCTAATTTTTTGTGTTTCCCACAAAACTCGATGAAAGGAAAAATTATTCTGATAAGGTAATTACCGAGGTAACTACTTGACAAAATTATGGAAACGTACAATAAACGTTGGATATAGGAGAGAAAATAAAAAGACAAATGGTTTTTCACTTTACAAGTGTGAATCGGAAATATGGATAAACTATTTGAATTTAATATACTCATAATGAGAAACTTTGCATTGCATTACCTAAGAAATGATATGTACATTTAAATAGTTTATATAAAAAGTATGTCTTCCTGTAATTATCAATCATGTTACTCTCTACCTGAAATCTTTTATTTTAATTACATTTTTTGTTGCCTTGTTCGTATAATTTAGTATTTTTAAATATATTAGGTGTATTGGTTATTTGGATCCCTGCAGGTATTAAATAAAAAAAAAATTGGTAAATTAGTTTACAGTTGGTAATAAAGTATATCTCGAAAACAGCAATAAGTATCAGACATCCATTTTGATTATGACAGACATTTAACAAGTCACATCCTACATATCTACATGTACTGGGTAAACAAACCTATAAGTAAGTACATATCAAAACATTAACCTACAATTTAAACAATAATTTGAAAATACAGCTGAAGCAGAGTTACCTGTTTCTACAAAATTATAAAATTTTGTTTTTTCATTCTGCTATTTATTTAAACACATTATTTTTTAGTAAACATGGACTCAGTTATGCAAAAGTCAGCAATGAGAGTAGGGCAATATCCAGAGCAAGAATACTTTGTGTATCTCACTATTATAGTTTACAGATTTCTGTAAATTTTCAATTATGTGCTGGTATTTCAAACTTTTAGTATCCTTTAATAAAAGAATATTATTGAACACTTCTTTAAACTGTTTATTTTACCTTATACATTTTTTCTACTCTTCACACAGTATAGTCTGTGAATAGTATTATAGGTTTACTTTGTGCGTCTGTCCGATGTCACGTTTTTTGTCTGCACAAGTCAAAAACGAAAAATATTTGAAAATTTTAAGCAAAAATAAAGTTCTATAAGGAGATAAAGTCTATTGATTTTGAAAAAATCTGATTTAAAATAAGGAGTTAAGATGGGTGAAATTAAAATAAAAATCATAAATCAAAAATGAAAGCGATATCAACATGAAATATTTAGTTAAAATCAAGCTCTTTAAGTAGATGGGCTATTGATTGTAAAAAAAAATTGAACAAAAGTTTGAGGGGTTAAGGGGTTGAAATATTTAAAAAATATATAACTCAAAAACGAACAATAACTTAAAATTTTTGAAAAAATCAAGCTTATTCATTCTGAAAAAACAATCTGATTGAAAAGGGGATATGTTAAATTGTAAAGTGTATAATTTAGAATGCCACTGTTATTCTGCATGCAGACATTTTTTACTGGAGATTTTCTGTAAAAACTGTAATCAGTTTCAAATTTTAGGAAAGCAGGTACCTCTGTTTTAAAGGTATTTCAAAGCCATAAGATGTAGCGTCAAATACATGCTAAAATGCATAGAAAACAAATCGCAAAATATTACACAAAATTATTCAAATTAAATAAAAACATACAAATGAAGTGAATAATACCTACCAACAATTTAAAAAGACCTAAAATAAATAGACTTAGGGGACTGGAGCTCTAAAAAAGGGAGCCATAATTTGTTATGCATTCTCATCTATAATAAAATTGTCTACTAAAATAAACCAAAACAGCACAAAATTGAAAGTGATCTACTTTTCACGACGTATTCTATGTACATGTGAGATTATTATTAATTTATTAAATTAAAATTTTATCCTAAAAAATATGAGCATTTTATAATGAAAATTTCATTTAAAAAAAAATGGTGATTTTTTTCTTATATTGGCAAGTCTGGCGACTACTATTTGAAAAAAAATGCTGTCCAAAATGGACGCCTATGTCACAACCCCCTTTGATATACCAGCCCTGATATATTTATTCTAGTTTGTATCTGTGTAATATTATGTATTGCGATGGGACTGATCTTATAAAATAAACAATTTAATTCACTTGTTTTATTTGCCATTAAAAGGTAATTTAAAAAAATATAATATTTTATTTGACATTTGTGACAAATTGTGAAAATGATTACATTTGCAATAAAAATTGAAAAATGGTAGTATTTCCCATAATATTTTTTACACAAAAGTCAACGTCAAGTTTTCTGCATAACCTGATATATTTAAAAAAATTACCAAAATGTGAAGAAAAGTCAGTTGACTAACTAATAATGTTTATAGATGGTTTTCAACGTATTAAAAACAAAACAAAACAAATATTACAATAATTACTAAAATATTCATTTATTCGTTCATTAATAGTTGCAGTGCTTAAAAAAGTATTGTATTGATAATAATAACTACACTAAATACAAACTCGTTAATAAAAAAAACAGCGATATTGACTCTTCTACAAAGTTTTGAACCGAACTTACAAATGGAGAAAGTGAACATCCATTTTAAATTATCACAGGCCTCCACTTATTTTATTTTATCTTAGTTTATTAAACAATTTTCTGATTTGTTCGTCTCCCATTCAAAAATGACAATTTGCAATATAAAAGTGATAATCTCTTTTACCCCTGGTATCGTCAACGAGAAATTAATCCATTTTGTAATTTATCTCCGACTGTTATGCCCTGACACGGCCTACCAGCTGTTTTTCTGTCTGTGTGTGCCACCGGAAGTGAAACGCACTGTCCAACTTCCTTTCGATCGTTGGTTGTGTTGGACCCATAGATCTGCCTTTTTGCCGCCCGGCAAACAGGCAAACCTACTCCTGATGGTTCAAGTTGACAACAAAAGCCCACGCTCTGTTGCCCACTACTGTGTTTAAATGTTCCTGGTTAAAATGAAACGTACGTTTTTAACGTCTTTTTTTATTCTCATTTACGTGTTTAATAGTTATTTTCGATATAAGTGGGATAAGAGCTTTACTAACGAAAGCTTTCAAAATTTGTGCAATAGCATGAGTTGGGCAATCAAAGAAGTACATTAATAAAACGTTATCACACGTATATTGTACAAATTTTTATCTACGCCTCTCAATGTAAAAATAAACGGTAATTATAATTCTTGTCTAAGACTTAAGGCAGTTCACTCGTAAAACGTATTTTCTTAAGAATTCAATAAAATTGTAATATATACTGAAAGTGTCGTTTACGTCTGTGAAACGAGATATTAACAATCAACATGTCCATAAAGAACAATCTTCAAGCTTGTCATGTACACAAGCAATGCACTTAATTTTAATATATCTCGAAAACGGTTCTAAGTTACCATTATTTTTATAAACTAATGCAATGTAAATCCAGAAGTTATAAAATTTTCTAAAAAAAAAACGCTGAATTTTTTGACCGTCTTGGTAAAAAGATATAGATTTTAAAAATAAAAATAATTTTAAAGCAGTCGACGCGTAGTTGCGTAAAATGATTACAACTTCGCAACATTGAAATCGCTAACTTAACCCGTGATAACAGAATAACACTCGATCAGCTAAGAGGTTGTTATAACCTCGCGACGAGTTCTTGAAAAATTAATTCATCCACTGTAAGTGGAATCAGCGGTTCTGTTTGAACCAAAACAAACCCTTAAAATTAGTTAGAGGTAGACACAAAGTTGTATAGCCCACCAATCATATATTTGCGACGTTGCCAGATGGATTTTATTTGAAATTATAACGTATCCGTATATAAAACCTTACGTGCTTGTCTCTTATGAAAATAAACATTTTTAGTATTGAGAATCTCGAAGTTTTGGTATTCACCATTATGAAATATTTTTATGTACGACTGTCGCGAGAGAACTACCTTAATTTATGGTTATTTTTCTCCACCACTACCTACATGTCAATTGGCGACACATCGAAATGGTGGCGGGTCTAACAATTGAATAAAAACATTTTGCTTTCTTAGCAACTATAATAGTGTCATGAACAACAAGTCAAAAACTTGGGATGATCCAGCGGATTAATTGTAAGAGCCACATTACACACACTTGCTGCTATCACGAATGACGTACGCGTTTTGTACATATTTAGTACATATTTTGTACGTACTTAGTACATACCCTTAGTACATAGTTTATATTTTGTACATACTTAGTACATACTTAGTAGGTACATACTTAGTTTATACTTACTTAGTACATACTTAGTACATACTTAGTACATACTTAGTACATACTTAGTACATACTTAGTACATACTTAGTACATACTTAGTACATACTTAGTACATACTTAGTACATACTTAGTACATACTTAGTACATACTTAGTACATACTTAGTACATACTTAGTACATACTTAGTACATACTTAGTACATACTTAGTACATACTTAGTACATACTTAGTACATACTTAGTACATACTTAGTACATACTTAGTACATACTTAGTACATACTTAGTACATACTTAGTACATACTTAGTACATACTTAGTACATACTTAGTACATACTTAGTACATACTTAGTACATACTTAGTACATACTTAGTACGTACTTAGTACGTACTTAGTACATACTTAGTACGTACTTAGTACGTACTTAGTACATACTTAGTACATACTTAGTACATACTTAGTACATACTTAGTACATACTTAGTACATACTTAGTACATACTTAGTACATACTTAGTACATACTTAGTACATACTTAGTACATACTTAGTACATACTTAGTACATACTTAGTACATACTTAGTACATACTTAGTACATACTTAGTACATACTTAGTACATACTTAGTACATACTTAGTACATACTTAGTACATACTTAGTACATACTTAGTACATACTTAGTACATACTTAGTACATACTTAGTACATACTTAGTACATACTTAGTACATACTTAGTACATACTTAGTACATACTTAGTACATACTTAGTACATACTTAGTACATACTTAGTACATACTTAGTACATACTTAGTACATACTTAGTACATACTTAGTACATACTTAGTACATACTTAGTACATACTTAGTACATACTTAGTACATACTTAGTACATACTTAGTACATACTTAGTACATACTTAGTACATACTTAGTACATACTTAGTACATACTTAGTACATACTTAGTACATACTTAGTACATACTTAGTACATACTTAGTACATACTTAGTACATACTTAGTACATACTTAGTACATACTTAGTACATACTTAGTACATACTTAGTACATACTTAGTACATACTTAGTACATACTTAGTACATACTTAGTACATACTTAGTACATACTTAGTACATACTTAGTACATACTTAGTACATACTTAGTACATACTTAGTACATACTTAGTACATACTTAGTACATACTTAGTACATACTTAGTACATACTTAGTACATACTTAGTACATACTTAGTACATACTTAGTACATACTTAGTACATACTTAGTACATACTTAGTACATACTTAGTACATACTTAGTACATACTTAGTACATACTTAGTACATACTTAGTACATACTTAGTACATACTTAGTACATACTTAGTACATACTTAGTACATACTTAGTACATACTTAGTACATACTTAGTACATACTTAGTACATACTTAGTACATACTTAGTACATACTTAGTACATACTTAGTACATACTTAGTACATACTTAGTACATACTTAGTACATACTTAGTACATACTTAGTACATACTTAGTACGTACTTAGTACGTACTTAGTACGTACTTAGTACGTACTTGGTACATACTTAGTACATACTTAGTACGTACTTAGTACGTACTTGGTACGTACTTGGTACGTACTTGGTACGTACTAGGTACGTACTTGGTACGTACTTGGTACGTACTTGGTACGTACTTGGTACGTACTTGATACGTACTTGGTACGTACTTGGTACGTACTTGGTACGTACTTGGTACATACTTAGTACATACTTAGTACGTACTTGGTACATACTTAGTACGTACTTAGTACGTACTTAGTACGTACTTAGTACGTACTTAGTACGTACTTAGTACGTACTTAGTACGTACTTAGTACGTACTTAGTACGTACTTAGTACGTACTTAGTACGTACTTAGTACGTACTTAGTACGTACTTAGTACGTACTTAGTACGTACTTAGTACGTACTTAGTACGTAATTAGTACGTACTTAGTACGTACATAGTACGTACTTAGTACGTACATAGTACGTACTTAGTACGTACTTAGTACGTACTTGGTACATACTTGGTACATACTTAGTACATACTTGGTACATAGTACATACTTAGTATGTACTTAGTACGTACTTATTCCGTACGTAGTACATAGTAAAAAAACGAGAAATGATTTAACTTGGAACTAAAGACCGAAAGCTGATAGTATCATTAGGACGTTGAATTTTTTGGTTTGTGAAGCATTGGCATTACTTAGGTTAAGCCATGTGATGATTTTTACACGCCTTGATTTTTAAAACCATTCTATATCGCCTTTTTATTAGGGTTTACAAACTGGTTCGAGCAATGTATCCAATAATAATAATAGGCCACTTTACTTAAGCCTGCTGATAAAAATATTTGGGCTCCTTGCTTTATTTATTTGTATAATATTAATAAAGGACAAAAGGATGAGAATTGCAATGTTAAAAGAAATAAATTGGCTTTCAGTTCGGAATTGTGTTCAGTACATGACCGATATTTATTTATAAAATAAAAATGACAGTATCATCGCATCAGATCTATTAGCAAAAATTCAATACAATTCGCACTATCACAAATATAATACAATAAGCCAATCTGACTTTAATGTACGGCAAGCCATCCCTAAATTTTCCAAAATACAATTTTTATTAAACAATAAATGTATTCAAAAGTAACCTCAAACAATACTTGATAAATAAACAGAACCGATATACTTTCTTGTGATAATTAAAGCTCGGATTTATTGGCAAAAAAAATGAAGGAAAAAGCGCCTATATAGGCAAAAAAAATTATTGAAAAAGGCAGAAATCTGAACAAATAGGCAACATATAGGCAAATGCCTTTAAATCCATAATTTTTAATAACTTATTTTTTTATTATACAAAGTGAATTAACTTAATATTAACTTAACACCAAAATATATTTACACAACATAATAACTAAATTGTTAAATAATGTTATGTTATGTTATGTTGATAATGGGGTGTTAATACACTGCGACCTAAAAGATATATTGTGCCCCCTTCTGTCGCCACTGCACTAAGGAAATGTCTCAATGCCTATAGCGACCCTTCCAATCCTATTTTCTCAAGGAAGTGTAGGATTTGAAGTGGCTTCAAGTTAGGTGAGTCTCCCTCTTCTATTTGATATCCTCCTAGATATAGTGCCCTTGGATTCTGGAGTGCTACACATTCAGTTAGGATGTGAATGGAGGTTTCGTCCTCCTCCTCACAGAATCTGCACTCACTATCCTCTACTACTCTCAGTTTACTTAGGTGTCCTTTTAGTCGGCAGTGCCCGGTAAGGATCCCTGTTACAATACGTAGCCTGTTCTTGCTCAGGCAGATGCAGGCTTCCGATATTTTTTGGTTATATTCACCCAGAAGTATCTTGGCCTGTCTCAGCCCCAAGAGATTGTTCCAATTATCGGTTCTTCTACTACCCAATTCTTTTTTAATCTCTTCTAATATTATGTTACTGCTGATACCGCATTGTTAAATAATAATTAAACATTGTAACCACTTACAATTTTATCATTAATAGCTACAACTAAGTGCTTTTCTATACATAATATTTGTCCATAGTTTTTTTTCTCAATGTAGTCTCCTCCGGTAAAGATTTATTAAAATGTTTTTCAAAAAAATAACCTAAAACTAGGATAATTAACTTTATACAGAGGAATGTTTGATGCAATCATCATCTGGCATAAATCAAATTTAAATGTGTATTGCTCCTTTTTTTTTGAACTGCTTAAACTGTCCCGCAGAGATGTTTGGACTAACTTAGAGGAATTTAATTTTTTCAAATTCCGTTTATGAAGCGGAGTTCCACAATGCTGGTCAATAAAGTACTTTTTATTACTTGAAATCTGAGAATTAAAAAAAAAAAAATAACAATTTTTCAAAACATCTAAAACTTTTTAAAATGTGTGTTCTTTACTTTTCAGCATACGAAACAAAACTAAACTCTGATAGAGTACAACTGGTGATTGTTTATTATAAATTATAAAAAGGGAAAAGATTAGGGATTCCTAAGCCTTAATCTCTAACAGGTACATTTTCCTAGAAACCCATTATCAACAAACTATTGATATTCTATTATTGAGTAAAAAGAATATAACAAGAGAAGCAATGGTTGTGTTAAAGCGCGTACCCTACTGCTCTCTCATCGGAAGTCTCTTTCATGGCGAATACCGCACTTCTCTACCTACAAACCCGGCGTCCGTACAGTGGCGACAATGGGGCATGTTCAAAAATTTTGAAATTTTTTTTTATGAATAATAGAGTTGAAAATAAAACTACATTTTTTTTATTTTTTTTTTTATCTATTCATTTGCCGGAGTTATGAATTTTTTTAAAATTTATGACGTCACCGGGAATAGACCAATAGGAGCTAGCGCACAACGTTGCCGGCTAGAAGGTTTACGAGAAGTGATGTACGTTCGTTTGTGTACTCCTTCTTAATTTTAGACTTCTAAAACATTGTTAAACAAATATCTTTTAAATACATAATATCAAATGTTTTTTGAAAGTATTATTTCTGTTTAAACTTTTACCATATTTAAAGTTTCATTGTTTTAAAAGTCACTTAATAATTCAGAAAATGGCAACACTGTGTATGGCATCTGTCATAGTGTCTCGATCAAGAATTTATTTGGAATTTGAGTGTTTAATTTTGTACTTTTTATAAATATGATGACTACGAAAAAGTGTTTTGTTCCAGAATGTGATAATGATTCACATTCATCTTCAAAAATATTTATTAGTGTTCCTAGAAATTTGGAAAGAAGAAAATCAACCTTCTACTGGCGATGTTTCTCGTGAACTTTTTAATAAAAATACACCGGATTATCAAGATGTAGTAGCAATTTCTGCGAATTGTCCCCTTCAGGAAATTGAAAATGAGGCTATTATAAATTCTTAGGTGTATATCCTAAAAACCCTTCTGGAAGAAAATGCAGAATCTCCTGAAAGTTTTGAAGATACCGAATTTATTCATCATTTTGTGGAAGAACTAGTGATAAAGAAATAATAGAAAAATGTGGGTATTTAAACAAACTGGTTCCTGGATCCCATATAATGGCAGATAGGGGTTTCAGAATATTCAGCTATTTGAAAACATGGGATGCACTTTAGTAAAGCCACACCTAGTGTATCACAGAATGAAAAAAGTTCTCCAGAAGATGTACAATTAAGTAGAAGAATAGCATCTCTAAGAATACATACATGTGGAAAGAGTTATAAGAAGGGTTAGTTAATTTAACATGTTAAAACCACATTCGTGTGTGAATTTTAAGCAAGTACATTTACTTAGTAATATCTGCATAATTGCTTGTTAACTTACAAGAACCTATTTTGTAAGAGTAAATATTAATTTAATAAACTTTTTTGTTTGTTTTTTAATTTAATTTACCTAATTATCACAGTTCAGGGATTATAATGAGTTTTTAAACAGCAAATGTAATTTTTGATAAAAATTTAACTTTTCGAGCAAATCAAAGAGGAATGAGTACCTGTATATGCATAGATTTTTTTGGGACTAAAACTACCAAAACAAAGGCACCTATTTACAGCAGTTTAAAATGAAACATTTTAACAAAAACGCCTATGTCACGGTGATAAATATTAAAAACAACCAAGTTCAGTTGAATGTGGTAGCAAAGTCTATATATTCCAATAAATCAGGTAAGTACATGTGGTATCACTGGTGATAAATTTAAAAATATCACAATTCTTGCTACCTTTTTCAAAAAACCAGAAAGTGTGCCTTCTTATCAATCCTTTATGAAAATGACAACAGAAATAAATGTGAAAAAAAAAAATTTTATGTTGCTATTCGTTATTATGATAGTAAAACATGTTTGCAGTTCCGTTTATTTTTTATGAAAATCTAAGTAAAAACCAATGTCAAAAGGTTATAATTTTTTTTCTGTCAGACCAAATATATCACAAAATTAAAAATTGATCATAGGTCAAGCTAAAGTAATACCTTTATTGATAGTAGCTTTAAAAAAGGAGAAAGAATAATATTGACTTAAGTTATTATTAACATTGGCGATTTTTAATAAAAACTTTTCAATTATTGTTTACAAACAAAAATATAAAAATCTGTGAAAATTTTATTTATCAACCTTTTAATAAAAAATGAGAAAAATGAAGTAAAAAACAATTTATTTACAAATAAAAAATATATATACGAATCCTAAGAATATAAAAGTACTGATTTATTTTCCTGTAGTGGATGAAGAGGTTTCTTTAACAATCTAGCCAAGTGTACATCAATATT
Organism: Psylliodes chrysocephalus; assembly: GCA_927349885.1. Classification (NCBI taxonomy): domain Eukaryota; kingdom Metazoa; phylum Arthropoda; class Insecta; order Coleoptera; family Chrysomelidae; genus Psylliodes; species Psylliodes chrysocephalus. The sequence goes on along the minus strand of OV651816.1, from coordinate 745,545 downwards.
TACGCATTTTGATAAATTAGAGCGTTTCCAATAACACTGAGTAGATGTTACAGATGGTTCCTCACTTCTTCTATGAAGCCACATGTTTATAACCACCTGAAAAAAATAAAAGAGATATGCAGTTACAAAATAACTATATAACCAGCTACAAAATGCCTTATTTTATGTAACAAGACCAGCAGAGCTTAACTAGCTCTGAACGAATCTAGTAAAGAACCTCGGATTTTCAAAAGTTAAAAAAAAACAATCTCACCACATTTTTGGAATATAGAGCTTTTCGAAAAAAACTGCTATTTTTAAAAGTACAATTTTTTAGGCTATTGAGTATTATAAAATAAAAAATTACGGGATGCTTTGTTAGCTTCAAACGAATCCAGCAGAGCACCCCAGTTTTTTTTTTAAACCACACCACGTTTTTTGGCTCCTACAATATTATAAAATATTCGAAATTTGGCATTTTTAAAAAAATTCGCAATTCCTTGCTGACTTCAAAGTTTTTTTTCTGAAAACAAATATACTTACCACATTTTTAGGATTTTAAAACAGCCTAAACATGTGTCATAAGTAGTTGTTTTTATATATAAAAAAAAAACAAATTAAAAAACTGAAGTGTCCTGCTGACTTTGTTCCAACAAAGCACCCTGTATTATTTAAAAATAGCAATTTTTTTAGTAAAGTTTTACAATATTTCAAGAGTCTAAAAATGGGGTGTGGTTTTTAGAAAAAAAGCTTTAAAAAACCGAATTGCTCTGCTGGCTTCTTTCGAAGGTTAGCAAGAAGCACCATGTATTTTTTAAAAATATAATATTTCAAGTGCATAAATATATGGTGTTGCTGTTTTTACAGAAAAATCTTTATAAAACAGAGGTGCTTTGCTGACTTCGTTCGAAGGCTATCAGAGCATTTTAAGTTTTGCAAAAAACGAGGAGCATAAAATTTTTGAAAAGGGTATAAAAATAGCCTAAAAATATGGCATATTTTTTAACTCAAAATTTCATAGGTGCTCTGCAGCATTCTTTGGTATCATAATTATTACTAGGTTCACTAACAAAATCTATTTCTAGATTATTTTAGCACTTGCTGCGATTACAAAAAATGTCTATATGTCAAAATTAGAAAAAAATATTTATAGAAATAAAACACTGTTTATTATATGTGATATAAAAACAAAAAAGTATAATAAATATTACAAACCTTGACATGCAGCATATCGTACGCATTGTGCACTAAAAATTTCATTTTTGTTAATTACAACAAGCACATCAGAAGGTTTTTGCCGTACTTTATGTTTAGGTGTAATTTGTCTCCTTCTCTCTTATGGAAAAAGAAATTATCCCCATATTCTTGCTTGGCAGATCTAAAAATAAAACCTGAGATAAATATGTTTTACTATAAGGTGTATTGGCTCCATATAAACTGTAAATACCTACTATTAAAACAAAGTCTTACCTTTCTGACATTTGTAAACTGAGTATTGTTAAAAAATGCAGTAATCATCTCGGTAATTATATTTTCGTTTACAATGGGTAAAACACTTGATTGAACTTTTATAAATCCAGCTGATCCATATTAATAATAAAATTAAACCAAAACAAAAAACTAAGGTTAGGTGTTGTCAATGTTAATGTCACTTAGATGTGCGTTCACTTCGACATTCTGTGTGTCGGTTTGTTCGTTGGCTTGGTTTTGTATAACAAAAAAAACTTCGACACAAGATGATTGGTCTATTCCCGATGACGTATAATTTCAAATTTTAAATTTCAATTGGGCTTAATTTAAAAACTTTTGGCTTTTTTAACGAACTGACTATTTAGAATAACTTGTATAGCGACTAACTATTACAATATAATTTATAAAACAGCATATCTCACATGTGAACATGGCCCATTATTATTGGATTGTAGATTTTTATTTCACAGTAGGTACACAGGCAAATTGTGATTTCTTTAAGAAATATTGAATTATCGCACAGTTTATATATTTATGCTTTTGTTAAATTTTATTATTCAGAATTTAAAATTAAATAATAAATAACTAGATTAAATAAAGAGTTTTATATTACCTACCTAAGTAAATAATAAACGGAGAACATGAATGTTATTTCTAATAATTGTAGTAATGCATCTAAAATATGAAGTGATCTGCAATAAATTATATAATTATTTACTATTTCTAAAACAATATTAAAAAATGTCAAGTTTCATTGAATTAATTTATCAAAAAATAGTACCTACTATTTATGTGCATAGATAATTTTAAAATGTAAAATAAATCCACTTTTTAATAAAAAAACATGTTACCAACAAATATTTTATTAAAAAAAAAAACTTAAATTATTTACAGGGACTTTTATTCTTAGACGTAAACATAAACTGAAAAGAAACTGGAGATATATACCAAATATTAGTTTATAAAGAAAGTACAACTAAAAATTAAACAAAAACAACAACTATAATTTTTAATTAATTTATAATGAAAAAACCTGCAGAAAATTAAATTTACAGATAGTGTGTTTCAGTCGTATACGTAAACCTATCAAAATTAAAAGAAACTTCATGTTTTGAACTGAAAATTAAACAATAACAATTTGTAAAATTCTTTTATAATCAAAAATAAAACAAAAATGTGTTTCATTCCTAAATTCCCAAATTAATCAGAATAAAAATTGGTGAAAAGGATATTAAAAATTTAGAACAAAACATCGTTAGGTACTGGATTTCTTTAAAAACTTTAAAAAATAGATATGTATACAGTGTGTCTACTTAAGTTGGACTCATATGCAAAACTTTTTTTAATTGGTTTCGTGAAAAAAATTTAATCTTGATAAAAAGTTTTGCATGGTCCAAAATATGTAATATAATCATCATATATCATATTTTAACAGATAAGAGAGACAAATTCAGTATTGAAATTTATAACCACAATTAATTTATAATGTAAAACGTAAATAAACACCAAACCTGAATTTTCATACTAACTGGCTGTAATTGCATATTTGAATATAACTTTTAATTCAAAATAACTTTACCTTATAACATTCTTCCGTATTGTGAAAAATAAAGGACTTTTCTCTGGAGTAAAATTTATATTCTTTGTCGAACTCCTATACGTCTTAAAAAAATTGATATCTGATGATTGTATTATAGGTTTTGGACCAGGCAGAACTTTTTATCAACAATAATTTTTTTCACAAAACCAATAATAAAAGAGTTTTCCATATGAGTCCAACTGAAGTAGATTGTATATATGAATTGATTTTTTTTTATTTTGATGATGACAAAATGATTACTTTTCAATGTGGTTTTGGGAACTCAGACCGAAGCAATAATTGTTTTTTATCTTGTTTGGCCATTTTCCATTTTAAATGTCGAAACATATATATTAAATGTTAAAAAATGATACTTGTGTTATTAGGATTTTATAAATAGTGATTTATAAGAAAAAATATTTCTCTTTTCAATTATTTAAAATGTATACAATAATTTCTTATATTTAACCCATTCTGCTTTTCTGAGGTTACTTTTGAAGATAAGTTGAACATTTTAAAGCTGTTTTTCGAAAAACTGTCAAAGAAAAGGTAATACAAACGAATGTATTATATACAGTTAGGATGAAAATTGTACCCTACTCTATTTTAACTTCTTAATAAAAAAGGATAATGACAAAACAAAAGAGATATAATATTTTTGTTATAACGAGATGCACTTTACTTGAGATAAGTAAGATAGAGGAGTTAACTAGCTTTAAATTTTCTAATTGAAAGTAGGGTCATGTGATATCTCATTTGAAAGATATTTTCTATATTTTTACGTTATATAAACTGATTTAGGTTTTTATGATTTTACAGAAATTATATTAAATAAATTCATGAAGTAGGTTAAATTCTTTTTTTTTTATTTACCGCTTCAACCTCAAAGGATCATTACCGGAGGTATAATACCTTATAAATGCTGTTTTTTACAATAGTATACAATGGAAAATTAACATTTTGGCTAGTATACAGTAACTGTCAGTATCTTTTATAAATGTAAGTAATTTTTTACTGTTAGAGGGATTTAACACTGCACACATGTCAATTTTTTGTAGCTGGTACTTTGTTCTTATACAGACATGTGCCCTTACTAATAGGTTAAATTCTTGATAACTCTTGTATTAACAATTATTGTTTATTACTAAGAAAACGCTTCTCGTATTTACTAAAACAAATAAATCAAGAATATCGAAGGTGATTTAAAAAACACTTGATGTATTAAATTTTTCATAGTTTCTTGGCAAAAAAAGCTTATTAAAAAATTATCTTCTAACATTATCTAATATTTCTAGGATTATTGCGGCACACGAAGATTATCAAGAATAATTTTTTTTGTGAAAACAAAAAAAAATAAAACTTTTTGCTTGGACGTAAATATAATCAAAATATCTTTCAAATGAGGTATTACATGACTTAGCTTTCCATTAGAAAATTTAGAGATAGTATCACCTTCTATTTTCCGTCTCAAGTAAAGTGCATCTCATTATAACAAAAATATCATAATGTTTCTCTAATTTCACATCGTTTTTGTTTTATGTCTCTATCTTCTTGCATTTTGAAAACATACTACAAAATGCTTTCATTTGACATCGCAGGATTGCTCCAATTTAACCTCTTCCCCCCTCCCCAACTGACTTAATCTGGGCCACTTATTACTTCAAATTTCAATTGTAAAACGACTGGTACTAATGCGCAAATTACTTTATTTTTGTCTTACAAATTTTACTGTTTTTTCATATTTCGTCTTTTTCAAATTTAAATTTGATATTGTTTTATCACGAGAGAAACGAGACAAGACGAGAGAAAGTCTCTCTCAAGCGAAGAGAAGCGCCTTCTCACCGAGACGAGAGAAAAGCTCTCTCGAGCGAGACAAGCGCATTCTCGCTCAGACGAGAGAACAGTTTTCTCTCGCCCTACGAGACGAGAAAGGCCACTCTCTCGTCTCGTTTTGTCTAGCGGCATCACTAATTTTACGTTTCCTTTCATAAAGGCGCCTAGGTTGCTTGGTTAAAGAATTTTTTGAAACAACACATTTAAATGTATATTTAAAGTGACGAAAATAACATTTTTTTTTTAATGGAAGAACAGTTTGTTCGCGAGATTAACAGATATATTTTTAAAAATATATTTTTTCTACGACACATCTACTAAAATAAAAAAAGAAGGAAATGATAATGAATTCATAGATTTTGTTACCATGAGTCTAAAAAGGTTTGCGTTGCAATTTCCCCTGGAGTATTAGGAAGTTGTTTAACTATAGGAAATGTTAAATTAAAGAAATTAATACTGAGTGTTCAATTATTTTTTTGTAGTAGGACCTTAACAATAATAAATAGAACTAATAGAAATAAATACCTACAAAAAGTTTAGTTTTCGATATACAGGATATTCAAATTAAATTTTAAAAGGAAGAGTTAAATAGAAAAATGACAATGACAATGCATGAAATTGTGTGGCAGGTAAATATTTTAAAATTTTGGTGATAAACAATAATTAGCTACCTATAATAAAAAAATCCTAATCTATTATTTTTTTGCTTGGATAGGCGAGTAAGTGTTCTAATTAAAACAAAAATGAAGAAAAAATATATACATATATATCTCTTTTAAATATGACCGTAATTAAATACGATTAGTATGTTTACCTGGAGTTAAATTGTTAATAAACCTAAATCCTTTAATTGCATTTAACCGGTTTTTAGTGGAAAGAACAACCAATAATGGTATTTTAATAACAATTATCTTCTAAATGCCTAAACACAATAAATGAATGTTTTCTTAAAAAAATAAAGATCATTATTGATTCTTTTTACCTAAATAGGATTAAAAATTCCAATACGTTGTTAAAGTCCATTATTAGGATTATGAGACAGTTTACAATATATTTTAAATAGTAGATACGCATCATTGCCTCCTTCCTTAAAATAAACATCTACTGGGTTTTCTATTTAAGTTAAATAAATTGTATTCTTTTTAAAAAACCAAACTTTTGGAACCACGTATACAGGGCGTAATAAAAATAATGCAATAAAATCTAGGATTTTTACGTTACGCTTAAATTAAAACTTAAATCATTATTATTTTGTAATACACTGCTTGAATTTCAATTTCGGTTGTATGTATATTTTTAGAGATATTCGTACAGAGTACAGGTTTTCCGTTTTTTTATATCTCATTTTCATTAATTAAATAGCGTTTTTATGTATGGACATGGGCATGGAATATCTCGAAAAATATTCACATTAAAGAAGTGAGACAATAATCCTTTGTGTACCTAAAAACATTGCTAAATTCAAAAATACAACTAAAATTCAAATTTAAGTATTGTCGTACAGTTGTTTTAATTAAATTTTTTATTTTACGCCCGGTAATACAAAAATGGAGGATGTTCGGATATGTTTATAAAGCAAGTTCTACTTATTTTTTAAAGTTCTATCAGCTATATCATTTATGCAATGTTTTTTTGAAACTTCTTGTATATGCACCTGTATAAAAGGCAACAAATCACTAAACCAGACAATCACATTGTTAAGTTAATTTTGGCCAGGAGTATAAGTATATGAACGCATTGTTAAATTATAGCCCATGATCAGGGGTACCTGCAGGGGAATATTTTGGAATTTGAAGTCTCATTTAAATATTCGAATTATTAATATTACAATATTTCAATTTTTTTGCCCACGTCTCCGAGAATCATATTACAGTTAATATAAACTATCTAATTGTATGTATCATGTTACAATTATTTTGTCGCAGCTACGAATACAATATTCCTTCATTATCTAGTTACTAAAATAAGCAGCATTCGTTCTACTGCTATTAGAACAACCAACAAAAACGCACTTATGAGTTGCCGTAACGTTCATTGTCACAAATTATGAAAATCAAAACTAACAAAATCTTGTAAATAACCGCCAAAATCGATCGCCCAGAGCTCCTCACCGAATGATGATAAGCAGTCGACAGATTCTGAGAACCAAGTGACTGTATTCGCCATCTATTTGTCAGAACCATTGCAAGGTACGGTCGGTGCATAAGCGTTGCTTCTCTTGTTATATTCGTTTACTCAATGCTCAAAATGTTGTTATGGAAAGGTTTAGTAATTGTAATACGAATAATATCATGGGTAGTAGCAAAAAAATTTAAAAAAAGGCATAAAAAGCTGGAATTTACGAAAAAAGGCAAAATGTACAGAAAACACATCGAATAGGCAAAATAGGCAAAAAAAGGCATTTTGCCTATAATCCGAGCTTTAGTGATAATACTTTTTAAACCTGCCCTTTTTAAGTATTTCCCTTAATTTATTATAAATTATTTGTTTTGAGATCATATACTTTATTTAAAAAAATTACTTGATGTTATATTAATATTACCTACTATGTTTAAATTATTAATAGTTTTGCGACTATAGATTACATCAACTTAACAAAACTATTTTTATGTTAAAGTAGATCCATAGAGAGCAATATAATTTACAAAAGCCTTCTTTCAACATACAAATAAATGACATAATTAAAATGAAAACACAACAAAGTATCACAATTGATCAATATTTGAGATGGGTTGATCACATTAGGTCATTAACAACCAAAGTTAGAAGATTAATTTTTAAATTTTATGAATTGAGGAAATGTATGACTACCCAGATAACAATTATACATTCTTAGCATATTCTTAGTATATACTTTTTAAGAATACGCATATGCTGAGAATATACTGTATTTGCATTTGGTACATTCTCAGAATATGCTAAGCATATGCTACGTGACGTTGTTTATACGTGCTATGCAGATACTAAGAATGTACTTCAAGTATGTGTACAGTATGCAACAGATATCTACTTTAATTTGATAGTACATTCTAAGTATATGCTAAGTATTTAAATATAGCATATGCTAGGCATATACTAGACACCTTAATACAGGATGTTTAATTAATATTAATATTAACATATAACAAATATTAATATTAACATTAAAGAATAAGTGTATATAATGAGTCTTTATTTCAAAGAATTCATACTTATTTTTATTACAAATACTATCTTTGGCCTTAACTAATCAATATTTTATTGTATCAATGGCTTGAGTTTCATTTGCTTGATTCCATTGGATCTTCATTGAACCTAAAAAATAAAAAAAATTAACAAACTTGGTACATATACAAATTAAGTGTACATAGCTAATGGAATATTTTAAATATTTTTGTCGAACATAAAACATTAAAAATTGTACATTGCATTCCACTAACAAAAACAAGAGTTACATAAATGATCATGATGTTTACTGAAAGTATAAATATAGTTTTGTTAATTACTTACCACCATTTTGTAGTTTTCGCCCTCCTTTAGCTAACTGTTCTAGTTCTTCCAGGTCAATATCTGGCCTTACAGGATTTTTTTCATAGAAAGTGTGTATGTAATTCTGGTAACACTATATTTTAGTTTCAATCCACCATTAGTATTAACTATATAAATAAATTCACAGTGGCAATTAATATTTGGGATATCCTGTATTCTAACGTCACTTATAGGTCCTAAAAACTATAAATATAGTAAAATTTGTTTATTTTCATATAGAACATACGATGCAATTAATTTTTATTAATTGACTTACCTCTTACAAACGAGACCAAAAAAATTTTTAGGAATTCTAGGTTATGTTATTCTTCTTCTTTTCTTCTATTTTAGTTTGAGAATGTTTTTTGGCCTAAACATTTAACATTAGTGTGTTTGGTAGCGAATTATTAGATCGGCATCTGGGAAAAATTCATATAGATATGTATATAAACTTGTTTTTACATGTATTTGGTGTTAATTTTTACCTGCAAGTATTTAGAACATTCTCAGAATATGAGGTACATGCTGGGTATATGACTTTTAGTATCTTCAAAGAATGTCCTGTTATAGCACGTGCTCAGTACATACATTTTGAAATATACTTTTAAGACATGTACTCAGTATATACTTTCTAGAATATACTTTCAAAGTATATTCTAGGTATGTTCTAAGAACATTCTAAAAGGATATACTAAAAAAAACTTAAACAGAACGTTCTTGGTATATTCATAGAACATTGATGTTATGTGGGTAGGAGTTATTATTATTATTATTTAAAATTCGCTGGTTGAATCTATTTTGCGATAAGGTATAATGTGGACTATATGATATTGCACTTCAACCCCTTAATGTTATCCAAAATCATATAATTAAAATTATTTTCATGAAATTCCTTAGCCGGCCCTGTCTTAAGCAAGCGCGACCTTTAGCTTAGCACCCGACTCATGCTCGAAACGACGGAATCTTCCAGGAATGCCGCTGACGCTCGAGAAACGGCTAGAACAGGCGGAGAGTGCCGTTGAGTCAGAGATGGAATTTTCGGGAGCGTCTAGAGACTTCTCGTAGCAGAGTTGGACTTGGTATAAATAGCCGACTCATCGGCGGCTAGTTTAGTTTAGTATAGAGTATTGGACTGAACACATAAATTGTGATAAATAAATTAGAATTGTGAGTTAGTGTCTAAGTATTATATAAATTAATAAGTAATTAATTGTAAATAGTGTGTTTTAAATAAATAAACTATAAATAAATTAGGCTATTGTCACATTATCTACAAAAAACCAGCAGTATATTCTATCTCTCTTTTATATAATAAAAAAGTGCTTTGTATAAGAATGTTATTATTATCTGTCTTGCTGTACCTTTATTTATAAAAAGCCTGAATAATTAAGATACAGTACAAATTATTTGCAATAAATAACAAAAGAAGCATGCAAACATTTTTAAATATTTTGACATTTGAGAGCTATTCACACATCACGGTTGACATCTTGATACTTGACAGGCACAGCCAAGCATTATTCTGATTTTTGCCAAATAAAATGACCTGTTATTAATGGGGTTGCGACAGAGAGCCAGTAAATTTGATGGAGGTATTTGTGTGGCTAGGGGCGAAATAGTAGTAAGCTTAAGTTACCACCACCATAAAAAAGTAATTTTTAAAAAACTGCTTATAAATTTTTCCTAAAATGGCAGGCTTGGCTACTAATTTCGAATAAAAATAGCCTCCAAAATGGCTATGGCAAATATTATACCAATATTGAAGGCAAGTAAAACGGTCAATAAAATCGATAGTTACCGCCCCATTTCCTTACTAAACACAATTTCAAAAATAATCGACACATTAATACTAACGAGACTTAAGAAAATCGAACAACGCTTACAAATTATCCCACGGGAACAGTACGGTTTCAGGGAAGGGCATAGCACCGTAGCACAAATTTTAAGGATCGCACATCATGCTAAGAAGGGTTTTAACAACGACCTTCAGACAGTCAAAAAGCCTTCGACACCGTCTGGACCCGTGGGCTGATACACAAAAGGCTTGTGAATGACTTTCCCGGGCATATTGTAAAAATAATTCAATCATATTTGACTAATAGACAATTCTGTATAAAAATAAATTCAACAATAACAGGATCATTTCTAGCGATGGCGGGAGTCCCCCAAGGCTCAGTACTCTCGCCGCATTTGTACACCATTATGACCTGTGACTTACCCATGGGTGATAATGATGTACAAACGGCGCTGTACGCCGATGACATCTGTCTGTTCAACAGTAACAAATCCGCAGAAATAGCCACCAGAGAGCTGGAAAACCATATAAATGGACCGTTGACAACCTATCTAGCAGAAAATAAAATGAAAATCAATTCTAACAAGACAGAAACGATGGTATTGACTAAGAGATGGACCCAAGGCATAACCACGCCACTTAGCATACAAAATGAACAAATCCTGGCTAAGAACACAATTTAATACCTCGGATTTCAGCTAGATAGGGGGTTAACGTTTCATCAGCATATTAAAGACCGAATTAACAAAAATTACGGGATTCTACGGACCCTGTACCCCATAATAAACAGGTGAAGTAGAGTCAAGCTTGAAAATAAGGTATTATTATATAAAACCATATTCAGACCCATTTTAACTTATGGTTGTCTGGTTTTCTGCTCCATGGCTCAAACACATTTCAACAAACTGCAAAGAGCACAGAACAGATGTTTAAGGCTAGCGTTAGGGGGTAACCGCTACACTAGAATACTAGACATGCACAGGACGACCAAACTACCATACATAAAGGACTTCATTACATTGACATCTGAGAATTTTTACGCGCGATGCCTCCCTGATGAGTTGAGGGACAGCATCATTAACATACATCGGGGAGACAACGTGCGAAGAAAGCACGGATGCATACATCAAAACCTAAATATATACAGAAGACAATAACAGGACCATTCACAGTGACAAATTCTCACAAACAATTCTCACGGCATGGATATTTACACGATCTAGTCGGACGGACGACTGAGCGCTGAACCAATCGACATTGCCCCGGTCGAGGGCACTTTACACTCTCGACTGTGGCTCTTTCGAGGGGTTTTTCGCCCACTTGTCCTGAGAATTGTGACACACTACATAGACTATACACAAGACCACTTACAAGCAATGACAACCCTGTTTTTTACTAGCTTTTTCAGGGGACAATAACAATAACTAAGACCAACCAAATTTTTTAACGCTGACAATTCCCGATTCCATAATACCCAAAATCCCTTAATAATGCCTTTCTGGCAAGGAGTAAGGGCTGCTATATTTAGTAAAATCACAACAGGAAATGACTGTAACATATTATAGGCGAAGTTATCGTCATTGGCCAAGCGGGTACCTGCAGGCCGGCACAACAACATTTGGAGTTGTGTTTTATATTTTATGTTAAGTTGTATACTTTTGTAAATATTTTATTAATTGAATAAATGTTTTAAATAAAAAATGGCTATGGTTGCAAGTCGCAACCTGCCTTAGAAATCTAACCTTTACAATTAACAGCTGTTGTTTGACAGGTCATTGGAGAATGTTTGCAATGTATGGAATGTAAAGAATGTTAGGAATGTTAGACGTTAGGAAAGATTGGAATTCGTAAAATTAGTCATATAAGAAATGCATAGGTGGATTTAAAAAAAATTGATATTAAAGTGGTTTGGATAAACCAAAAATTCTGAAAATCAATAGGATTCTAAGTTAAAAGTAATTATTCAAGAAAATCAGAACGGCAAGTTATAGAACTTTCGATCTAGAGTTATCGTGCCCCGGCATACATACACACAGACGACCAGACGAAAAATTTGTTTTTGCATTTTCGAACTCAGAATGATGGGAAACATGAAAAACCGTTTTAAAAATGGGACAAGAAAATTTTTTCGTCTGCACAAATGCAATACTGAGGCCCCATAGGATGGGCTTCAGTAATTTTATTAATTTGTAGTTTTCTAGAATGTCTAAAAAAAAATTCAGAATCTCTTACTTTAAAACATTTATAAACAAAAGTTCGCATAATACAAGGACAGATAAATAAACAAACGAAGAAAAAGAACATTGTTCCATTTTCCTTCTACAAATAATCTTTTTCACGAAGGTTTCCCCAATTTAATAAAATATTATTTCTCTTGCTCTTATATAAAGAATTGGGTGTAGTAGCATGAACCGCAAAAGGTTTGCGATTGCCAATTTGTCCTTATTCTTTTTTTCGGATGTGATCTTCGAACAATTCCCTTTTTCCTATACAAAGTGATTCGATATTAAAATTAGAATGTTAAGATGACGACGAAAAATTGTACTTGAATTTTTTTAACTGCATCAAGAGAAATGACACTTTGACACAAGGAGGTACAATGAAGATGAGACTGGTTTGAGATTTATTTTTTATATGCCTCATTGAATAATTTTTGTATTTTACAAATGGGGTTTCGTCGAAATTAAAAACAATCTTATAAATAATATTAGGTGCAAAAATAATACCTTTTTTTAGATTCAAGTAATAAGATGAACAACCGTGAACAACTAACTGACATTTTTTTATGAACAGCAATTAAAATAGCACAAAATAAATAGCAAAAAGATTAACGAATTGCCTAACTGTAGGGGTTTTAAATAAAATGGGGTGCACATAAACTCGCCTGGAGATAAGAAGGGCATTTACGAACTAAATTGCCTTATTTTAATCTCACCATTAAACTCGTCTTTAGTTAAACTAGAGTCGTATAAGAGAAGTATTACACTCGCCTGGAAAAGGATTGAAGCAAAATAATGATCGAATGCAATTTAAAAAATTAATTTATTTTAGAACATCTTGATCATAACATAATTTACACTAATATAATTGGACAAACATGATATTCAAACATATTTCAATATAGTTATATATTATTTCTTAAGGATATTTTACTATATAATATATAGATTTAAAATTTAAAAAATTAATTTATTTCAGAACATAATCATATTAGACACTAATATAATAATTAGACAAACATGGTATTCAAACATTTCAATACATCATTTATACATTATTTCTTAGGGATCTTTTACTATATACAGATTTAGAAAAACTTTAAAACTCTTGATTGACTTTTATAATTTCTCCAAAATCGCATTTTTTTAAACTTAGTTATTTCGATAAATAAAAAACTAATTAATATTGCATAAATAACACAAACATTTTACAAATGCGAACCTGGAAATTTCACCATTTTTATATTCTTCTACTTTTTTATTAACTAGTTTTTGTCTGTTACGCGTTGACAGATCTTTGCGTCTAGCAGGTCCATTAAGGCTTAGAATTTTTACTTTCCTATTTGTATAAGGAAAGTATAGGAATCATGATTTTTTTCGACCTTGAGTTTTCGACGGACTTTTACGTTTTGAGGTCCCCTGAATCCGTTTTGACTATTTTCGCGATGATGTGTGTGTCTGTGTGTTTGTGCGTGTGTGCAGGTGTGCATGTGTGCATGTGTGCATGTGTGCATGTCTGCATATGTGCATGTGTGCGTGTGTGCGGGATAATTTCATAACAAAACCAAAAAGACGGACTTTAGTGAAGCAATCTTTTATTTAAAATTTACGTTTAAAAGATAAACGTTTCTACAAAATTTTACAATGTTGATCCTTATTTAATTATAACTGCGTGTAAGTGTGCATGTACCTGTGGGTGTGTACGTGTGTGTGCGAGTGCGCGTATGTGCGAGTGTGCATGTGTGTGCGAGTGTGCATGTGTGTGCGTGTGTGCGTGCATGTGTGTGCGTGTGTGCGTGCGTGCATGTGTGCGTGTGCGTGCCTGTGTGTGTTTGTTTGTGTGTGTTTGTGTGTGTGTGTTTGTATATATATATATAAATATAAGAGAGTTGATAGTCGTTGCTGACTAGTTAATAATTAAACCAGTAATTAATGGGTAATGCAGCAAATGAAAGAGTACTATTATTTTATTTTAGTCTCCCTGATGATGGAAATAAACATTTCCGAAAGCTTGGAATAAACTTAAAAAAGTACTCTTTCATTTACTGCATTACCCACTAATTACTGGTTTAATTATATATATATATATATATATATATATATATATATATATATATATATATATATATAAAAGAAAAAATTGAAGAATACTTACGTCTTAAATATTAAGGGTCCACAATTACAGAATATACATCTGATCAGTGTTTATAATATAACCTTTTTTATCTAAATCTCAACTAAGATCTATAATTTGTCATTTTGAGCCCCCAATATTTATTCTTACACTGGTTTTTCTTTCCTAATTTTTTTGAATATTGTGAATAATTTTTGTCACATAAGGTTTTTCTGTAATTAGGTTTCCTGCAAAACAGTTCACACAAATAAATAAATGGGAGAATAAAAAAGAAACATCTCGATAAAATCGCGAAAATCCTTATAGAAAATACGGATGAATTGACACCTAATATAATGGAAACAATTATATTTCAGTTACTCTCACTTCCACAGAAACCAGTGAAAAAGTTTTTCATATTAATTTAATTTAACGTATTTAGATATCCAATGGCAATAAATTGGTGACATTTTCTTAAATGAATTTAAAGCCTAAAACAAGAAATTTAGTTTATAAAATCGGAGTTAGATTTTATTAGGTTTAAAAGGAGCTGGATATTATTTGTTCTTGTCCACTGATACCTTTTCAGGTCTGTTGTGGAACTATTGTTTAGGCTAAGTATTAGAAACAGGGCCGCTCTTAGAGCAGCTGCCGCTCGTGTGCGGACAAAATTCTCCGCTCCCTCTGTCAATCACACCAATAGAAATAGAAGTATTTTTAGCTTAAGAGGCTTCCATACATATGAAAATCGTAATTCAACTATACCTCTTGAACGAAAAAAGCAATCGTAACACGATTGTCACTAAAAAAACAGGAACGTCTATAAATTGTCGCGTCTAGATAAAAAAAAAATAAAATTTGAAAATTAGGAAAAAAAATATTTGAGCCAATTTTTTTTTGTTAAAAAAATGGCATTTCGACATTTAGGACAAGATTCTAGAGCGATCTGTAAAAAAATATTTTAATTTTATTAAATACTTTTCGAGTTTAAAAGCAATCACAAAAATGCATGAAACTTTTCCGGCCGGTACAGCCGCCTGGCGATCAACCCGTTAAGCTTAAAAGCCAGTCCAGATGCATTCGATGTAACAGTAGCGAGACATATTACATAGCGTGCATTTTAATAAATCGCTTGGTGATGTGGCCGTTAGTTCTAGTGTGAATGTTTAGTAGTTACTACTTTTTTATATGTGCTAAGGTGTTTATCTAGGACTTTGAAAGTTTGTGTAATAAGAATGGGAAGAATAAAAAGTTATACAAAACGTGTATATCCTAGCAAAAGGAGAACAAGACACCGTCGAAGAACTCCAAAAACTGAAACGTGTGTTGTGAAAGGCCAGAAACTGCTACTCGCTGTTCCTTGGAAGGAACATATAAATATACAGCATGTCTTCAACATCCTCCCACCTTGGGAGTATTAACAATGCAACTCAACAATAAAGACATGCTGGATACATTAAAAATTATAATAAAAAACAGTTCACATATAGAGATAAATCGATCGGGTTGTTTAACTACTCTACCACGTTTTGTGACCTTGTTTCCTAAGCTCATTCTCAGTCTGATGTTCTCGCCTACATGGCTTGTCAGATTTCCGGAAACTAGTTGCGCCAACATCAAAATCTGATTTTTCAGCACATTCGATAGGATATAACCTTTGCAGTGGTCGAAGTAGTGGGCCTCTTGAAGTGCTAACCCGTGCTAAGCGAACTTCGTTATCTCTGCCCTCAATTAATTCTATAATTCGCCCAAATGACCAACTCAACCGTTTCTTGTGGTCATTGCCTACTAAAACAACGTCACCAACGCACCAACGTGTAATTTTTTCTCTGATTTTTTCTTCTTCTGAAACACTTGAAGTTGAGCTAAATATTCGCTTCTGAATCTCTTCCGAAGATCTTCTCTTAATTTCTGTTTATGTTTTCATTTGGACATGCTTCAGCTTGGTCGTGTAAAAACATAGCTGGGGTGTGAAGGGCTAAATCAATAGAGTCGGCAGATACATATGTGATTGGTCTAGCATTAATTATAGCTTCACAGTTACATATAACAGTCAACAAATCTTCGTAAGTGAGAGATGCTTTTCCTAAAACTTTACGCAATAAACCTTTTTAAACTCCGATTAGACGTTCCCAAAATCCACCCCACCAAGCCGCTGTGGGTGGGTTTAGCCGCCATTTTATGCGCGAGACTGTCTTCCCAATTAAGTTTACTAAATGCGTTTTCAGTACCGACAAAATTTGTGTCGTTGTCACTGTAAATTATTTTTGGACGTCCACGTCTAGCGACAAACCGACGAAAGCATTGTATAAAACTCGCCGTAGATAATGATCCAACGAGTTCTAAATGTATCGCACGATACACAACACACGTGAATAAATGGACCCATATCTTTTCGCCTGATTTTAGGTGTGAAGGCACCGCAAAGTCGACCCCGGTAACTTCGAACGTAACTGCGTCTCTGACCCGATCAAATGACAAAGAAGGCGTTACCACTTGAAAAGGTTTAGACTTGTATCTCCTACAAATTCCACATTTGGTAATCACCGACTGAATAGAACGTCTACCGCCAAAAATCCAAAACCGCTCACGAAGAATACCTAACAGCCCTTCTGTACCTACGTAACAAGAATTCTTATAATAGTGTAATATTAATTGACCAACTATTGGATGTTTATCGGGTAACATGAATAGCTGGTAATTTTATCTACTTTGATATATGTGTTGGAGCTCAATTTATAGGGCGTGGGTTAGGTTATTAAATAACTCTAATAACTTTTAGAAAAAAGTTGGGCACCACTATATTTAAAGCTTATATACTTAACTCTACATTAGTAATAAAAATATAGAAAATCACTAATTTTACTTTACAAATGCTTTAGATAAGGTAGGTATCAAATTCCAATTCACATAAGTTTGCACATAATTCAAATTTAAAACAATTTATTGATTATATCAATTGCACTTATCTGTTTGGTAAATTAGGTATTATACGGTATGATAAGTTTAAGGTAAAAATCAGGTATTTCTTCCTTTGTCCCAAACTGCAGAGATACATCAATAGCTAAACATATACCGGTCAGGCAACTTCCACCAAGTGATTCGGGATTCTTATTCATAACTCTCTTCGAGACTCCTTGAACCGTGAATGATCTTCTATTGGAATTCATAACGAACATCTAAATCCGGACCTGATGTTTATGTAGAGAACCTGATTTGTTTTCTAATGTCAATGATATATTGAATTGTCGATCAACTTGTTATATTTTATTTGAAATAAAAACCCAATTTTCTAATCTCAAAACTTTATTATAACAATTGGTAGCAGAGCGTGGTTATATAATTGAGATTAAAAATGGCTAGTTCAACATATCGAATCGAACTTCTTGGGAAAGAAAATTTTGATACATGGAGTGTACAGGCACAAGCAGTTTTAATAAAAAATGGATTATGGGAATATGTAACGGGTGCAAAACCAAAACCAGATGGTGATGTTACAGCACTAGCAAAATATGAGCAAGAAGACCTAATGGCACGCTCAGAATTACTTTTACTTATGTCCCCGCCAGAATTAAAACAAGTTAAAAATTGTAAGACAGCTAAAAATGTCTGGGATGTGCTAAAATCAACGTATCAAAGTCAAGGACCTGCTAGAAAAGCAACTCTACTCAAGCAACTAATTTTAAAAAAGATGACCGAAAATGAAGATGTTCGAGAGCACCTGAACAATTTTCTAGATATAGTTGATAAATTAAACGATATGGCAGTTGATAATAATCCCGAATTACTCACCATAATGATGTTATATAGTTTGCCATCAAATTTTGAAAATTTTAGAATTGCAATCGAAACGAGGGATGTTTTACCAAAGCCACAAGATTTAAAGGTTAAAATCATAGAAGAGTCTGAAGCAAGAAAAAGTAATCATAGTGACAATAGAGAAGAAGGTGCTTTTTATAGTGGGAACAGAAAATTTAAAAACAGAGCTCAAGGTTTTAAATTTAAATGCAATAAGTGCAAAAAAGAGGCCATAAAGCAGCCGATTGTTGGCAAACAAGAGAAAATGATGATAAAAATAAGCAAAAAGATAGTAATTATGCAAAGAATTTCAACGTCCAGTCAACCTGTTTAACATCAGTGCCCGTCCTAAATAATAATTTGTGGTGCTTGGATAGTGGGTGCACTTCCCATATGAGTGGTCAAAGAGAACATTTTACCAATGTGAGTAGTGAAAATGGTGTATTGAAGTTAGCATCTGATACTCACACTGCAGATGTAAAGGGTAGGGGAATAATAAGTTTACTTTCAAAAAATGATAATTTTAACTTAAGAGAAGCCCTATACGTACCCGAACTCTCTACAAATTTGATGTCAGTTGGAAAAATCACAGACAACGACCACACAGTATTATTCACAAAGAACAAAGCTTTTATAAAGGAAAAGACTGGTAAAACAATACTACAAGCAAAACGAGAAAATGGATTATATTATGTAAAATTTAATAAAATTCAAGAAAACGCAAACAATATTCAAGAAAAGAATGATATAATGAAGTGGCATCAAAAACTTGGTCACATAAATGAAACCGATTTGAAAAATGCACTGAATTATGAGCTTTTGAAGGGGCTGCATTTTGATAAAAATAAAAAATTAAATGATTGTGAAATATGTATGAAAGGAAAAATGTCCCGTCTACCATTTCCCAAAGAAAATTATATGAAAACAAAAGAACCATTAGAAATAGTGCATACAGATATTTGCGGGCCGATGCAAGTTGAAACATTGGGCGGTTCAAAATATTTCGTCACATTTATAGATGATTACACTAGATACTGTGAAATATATTTCTTAAAGCGAAAGAACGAAGTTTTTGAAAAGTTCAAAGAATATAAGAATGAAATGGAAAATTTTACGCAAAGAAAAATTCAAAATCTACAATCTGATAATGGTTCAGAATACTGTAATAAAGAATTCGATCAGTATTTGAAAGAAAATGGTATCAGAAGAAGATTGTCTGCTCCATATACACCTCAGCAAAATGGCATTTCTGAGAGAAAGAACAGATCACTGCTTGATAAAGCTAGGTGTATGATGATTGAATCTAACGTTCCAAACAAATTGTGGGCAGAAGCTATATTTACTGCAAATTATTTAATTAATAGAAGTCCGTCCAGCTCATTAAAAGGCGAGATTCCATACAAAAAATGGGTTTGCCGTATTCCGTCTGTAAATCATCTACATATTTTTGGTTCAAAGGCATTTATCCTTAATAAGAGAAGAAGAAGTAAATTTACTCCAAAAGCAATAGAAGGAGTATTTATAGGGTATGCTCAGCGGTCTAAAGCTTACAGAATATATGTACCAAGTAAAAATCAAGTGATTATAAGTAGAGACGTAAAAGTTATTGATGGAATGTTTTATAAACGAATAAAAGATGAAAACAATGATGCTGATGATGAAAAAACTTCTAACAATGCAATATCACTTTCATATTTTCCTAATTCGAGTCATCTTAATCTAGATAATATTCTTACTGATGCAGAACAAGATAATGCTACTGTAATATCAGACGAATTACAAGAGACAGATATGTTAGAAGAAAATATCCAAGAAAATTTACCTCCAATATATCATGAACAAGTTATTCAGGATGAATCAGTTATTCAGAATGAACTAGTTGTTCAGCAAGAGTCAGCGACAAGTGGAAGATCGTTGCGTGAAAGAAAAATTCCAGAAAAGTTAAAAGACTATGTGTTATATGGAGATGGAGATATATACGATACAACCTTTATGTGTGAGACAGACAATGAAGCAAATGATGAAGAATGGTATGAAGCAATTAAAAGTGAAATAAAGGCACACGTTAAAAATGATACTTGGAAAATAAAGAAAAATGATACTAACAGAAATATTGTCGATTTCAAGATGATATTAAAAACAAAAATTGGGCTAAATGGCAGAGAGACAAAGAAAGCACGTCTAGTGGCCAAGGGTTTTACACAAAGACCTGGAATTGATTTTAATGAAACATATGCTCCTGTCGCAAAGTTAAGTTCAATCAGATTACTATTGGCTTTAGCTGTAGAACAAGATTTAAAATTATATCAATTCGACGTTACTACAGCATACCTCAATGGAAACATAAATGAAACTATCATAATGAAAAAACCTGAATATTTAGAGAAATACCTAACAGAAATAATGATTGAAGAAAGTATAAACGAAGATCTCACATTATTTTATAAAACTAAACAAATGTTAGAAGATTCAAAAAATGTACAAGGTGAAAAAGTATGCCAGTTGCAAAAAGCACTTTATGGTTTAAAACAATCTGGAAGACAATGGTACACAAAATTAGACACAGAATTAAAAGATTTAGGTTTCGTTGCATCTAAAGCAGATCCATGTGTCTATAATTTCATCAAGGATGAAGTAAAAATCCTACTAGCAATATATGTTGATGATTTAATTTTCGCATATTCAAATGAAGAGAAATTTAACGAAGTCAAGAAAAATCTGATGATAAAATTTGAAATGAAAGATTTAGGACCTCCAAAATATTTTATAGGAATAGAAATAATTCGAGAAACAGACGGTATTAAATTGAATCAACAAAAATATATAGAACATTCTTTAAAAAAATTTAAAATGGAAGATTGCAAAGCTTCAAAAACCCCTATAGAACCCAGGTTAAAATTGGAGAAAAGTGATATCTGTAAAAAATTACCATACCAGAATCTAATAGGGACTCTCATGTATCTTGCTGTGGCCACCAGACCAGATATAATGTATACAGTAAGCTACCTTAGTCAATTTAACAATTGTTTTAGCGATGAACATTTCCAGTGTGCTAAACGCGTATTAAGATACCTTCAAGGTACAAAATCTATAGGTATAAATTTTAAGAAAAAAGGAGAGGAAATATATGGGTTAGCAGATGCCGATTGGGCCTCATGTTCTGTGGACAGAAGATCATATACTGGTTATTGTTTCAAGTATGCAAACAGATGTATTAGCTGGGAAGCAAAAAAGCAAAGTTCCGTTGCCTTATCAAGTGCAGAAGCAGAATATGTTTCATTAACAGAAGCTGCAAAAGAGGCAATACATTTAAAATCATTATTAGAGGACCTTGGGGTCAGACAAAACACGATTACCATATTCAACGATAATCAGTCAGCTCAAAAATTAAGTAACAACTCAGTAGTTAGTAAAAAATCAAAACATATCGACACGAAGATGCATTTTATAAGAGAATGTGTACAGAAGGGAACTATTAATATCGAATATATGCCAACTGCCGAAATGGAAGCGGATCTATTTACAAAAGGTTTACCAGGGCCAAAACTTTCAGAATTAAGAAAGTGTCTTGGATTATTTTAGATGTTTGTTCTTGAGGAGGAGTATTGGAATTCATAACGAACATCTAAATCTGGACCTGATGTTTATGTAGAGAACCTGATTTGTTTTCTAATGTCAATGATATATTGAATTGTCGATCAACTTGTTATATTTTATTTGAAATAAAAACCCAATTTTCTAATCTCAAAACTTTATTATAACATCTTCAAGATATATGATTCTTATTTGTATTTGAACTCGGACGATCTTTAAGATTAAGATTCTTAATGTATTCGAACCCAAACCGTAAACCGTCTAGAGATTGTCATGGGCTTATAAAATCAGGGTCATTAACAAATAAATATTAATTAGTATTTCGAATGGTCGAAATAAATTAAAATATACTATTCGTCGCTGTGTGTTAGATCAAATCTAAAAATGTCACTTTCTTTGACACAAAGCATAGACGAGAAATGAGATTTGAATTAGGCATTCCAAACTGAATGCCTACCAGTGGGCTTTGACGGGTTATGATATTGCAAAATTATGGCAACCCTGTAGACCTGGTGATTTAACAAGGTCAATGAAATAGCTGGTTACATAGATTGATTATCCATATTTTTCAAAATAAACATAAGCGTATGCCTTGAAGTAAAAATGTAAGCAATTATTTTTTTTAAATATCTAAAGGGTAAAAATTGGTTTTAAAACACATTTTTGCTAAACCTATTCAAATTAATAAATATTTGCCAGGTAATATGGCCGCTCGTAAACGACCAGCTTTGAGCAATCTATATAACTATATATGTATCATTGACCCTGTTAATGACAACATGACAACAGGGTTGCCATATCTAAACTGTCATTACCCACTGGTAGCCATAGGGACAGGTCGTTGGATTGCCTAATAAGAGGTGATTGTTTCTGAAATAATAGAGAGTTGAAGTGATGTTATAAACGTAAACGTATACGTGAAATTTTACATCTGCGCATGCCTATTAAAATATCCTTCACGTTTACGTCTACGTAAATACGTAAACTTACGGGTTCTAGCGTATACACGTAACGCAAACAAAATAACCTCTTTTTAATAGGAAAAGTAGAAATCCCAATATAATATGTCATTAATTGTCATTATTTGTCATAATACGTAAATGTCACGATGCGTTTAACAACTTCAACTCATATTTTGTACAGCAACGTAAACATTATTTTTCTGCGTTCACGTTCACGTTTACGTTAACGTACTGGAAATACTTCAACTCTCTAATAAAAAGTTGAAGTAATGCCATGAACGTAAACGTATACGTGAAAACTGACATCTGCGCATGCCTAATCAAATATCCTTCACGTTCACGTTTATGTCACATACTTTGATTTTCTTTTACTATAAGGAGAATGGTCGCACTGCGCAGCTTTCTGAGTGCCTTTTAAAAGGAGAGAAAACTCCGTCATTTTGATCTCTTATTACTTGTTGCCTACATCTTGGCGCAATATTTTTAATAGGTGCGTTTTAATCATCCGCTTCTGCTTCGGAATTCTTTTGTGCTTAATGTTCCATTTATGACTGATATGACCTATCAAAAGCATAACAAAAGAATTGCGGACCTCATACATGAAGTTCCTTGGAAAAGCATTGAAGATGCTGAGACAGAAGAAGCAAGAATAGCGAAAGAATTAGGCCTCTTATATCTGTTATCGCAGACCGAGCTTGGTCCAAAAGATCCTACCCAATTAATTACGATGCGCTCTGAGAAAAATCAAACTTGGTATATTTTCACAAACATTTTTATTTAAAAATAAATAAAAATAAAATCTATCACGACAAATTGTTCATCATTTCAAATCATATTTTGGCTGAAAATTATTTTACAAAAAAAATGAGATTTTACATATAGTGAAATAACATAATAAAAATTCCGATAACCTATTAAATGATCAATAGCTTACATTTATTAAATATTTTTACCTGTTTTTAGTCTTCAGTGAGTTAATCCCAGTAATGATAATACCTTAGTTGAATTTATTAATACATTTCTTAAGTACATTAATTATTTGGGAAAGTCCGATATGGGTCATAATTCTAGTAGATATAATTACGGACGGTTCAATTAGGTTCCCCAAATATTAAGATAATTGGTAAAAATTAAATTTTAATACATAATTTTTGCCGCAGTAGGATAGAATCGGATCCGTCTAATTATTTAGTTTACTTTGTATATATTATTAGACACCGAAATTGTAAATAAATCACATCTGAAGAAGTTGTAGTTCAAATCAATTTGTCATGATAGTTTTTATTTATATTTAAAAAAAGTGTTTGTGAAAATCTACCAAGTTTGGTTTTTATTACATAATCAATTATGTATTTTTATCAAGTAAAATCCGAAATAATCAAGAATACTTAGCTTCTTTAAGTATCTTGCTTATTTTTACCTATTGTTATTAGTTTAACATTTTCTTTACTTTTAGGCTTATACTATCGGTGCAAGAACCAGAAAAATCTTGTTTCTGGGAATAAGGCACAAGTATTGTTCTGTCTGCACGCAAACGGAATCTAAAGACATAGATGTTCTCGTCTGTTTTAAAAATTGGTCAAAAGCATCAATGGGTATGGAAGCTGACATAATTGTGGAGGGTTTAAAAAAACCTTAGAAATTCATGATTAATTGGCGACGGAGATAACAGCATTTTCAGAAGAATAATTACATCAAATTTTAAACGTTACCCTCCCCCAAACGTTTTATAAAAATTTAAAAAATGCTCTATTATTATCGGCTAAGGATATAAAAAAATGTAGTCTAGATTATCATCAAGATATTGATGGAGATTTATTTGAAAAATGGCTAGAATATGATTTAATTCCAAAAATATTAACAGTGTTATTGTGTTAGATAACGCGTCCTATCATTTCAGATTAGTTCGCAAAATTCCAACCAAAAGTTCAACTAAACCTGTGATCCAACAATTTTTAATGAAAAAAGATTTATATTTTAAAGATACTTATACTAAAAAGCAGCTACTAAAAGTTTTAGAAGTTGGACATTTTACCAATGAGTATGTAGTAGACAATATTATAAAAAGTCATGGATACGATATTCTGCGGTTGCCTCCTTATTATTGCATTTTTAATCCCATAGAATTATTGTGGGCTCAATAAAAAAAAAGATATTCGTGATAACAATATTACTCCAACATCAAGTGAGAATGTTATTAATTTAATAAAACTTGCATTTAATAGAATTACTAATGTAGATTGGGCGAACGTGATTAAACATGTTATTGCTATTGAGAATAAATATTTAATAAGGACTCCACAAAGATTCATCGTTAACGTAGTTGAAAGTAGTGACAGTGATTTTAGTGAAAATGACAATTAACAGCGGTATTCCTTAAACCAGAGTTTTTGTATAAATAATTTTATTTCATTTCATAGCTAAAAAATTAAACGTCTATTTTGGTACTTGTAAAATTGTCTAAAATTACTTGCCCCTAGTGCTAATCCTGCAACACTATTTACAGTACCGATGGATATTCCTTCTCTTATAATTTGTAACGTAATAAATAATGTAAGAAAAACATTTTTGTCAATTTTCATTACACACATTGCTCATGCCGACCCTGTCTATAGTGTGATTTGGGAATTCCATTTCTTATAATTTGCAACGAACTATACTTGCAAATCTACATGTAGTGTATTGCGCATAACGTAGGTAGCGAAACACTTGACTCGGACTCTTAAAAGTACTTGACAAGTACTTAACAAGTAACGCGTATTGAGTACCTAGCCGACATAATGAACAAACTTGATACAGACTGGAGCCTTTTTATTGATTCGTTCAAGTGAAGCTTGCACAATGGAAATGCTCTTCCAAAAATCTAGAACTACTGCTTGAGAAAATCAAATACAAGGACCATAGTTCAATGATTAGTGGTAGATTTAAAAATTGTATGACTTCTATTAGGTCAGCAGACACGGTATACTAAAGATCCATGTTTTTTATGTAAGTGAGATAGTAGAAACAGACAACAACATTGAGTGAAAAAGAAATGACCGAAAAGGGTTAATTTATTTTCCGGATCAAAAAATATTCTGCAAGAGTCTCATTGATCCATAAAAAATCTCTTACCACCGTTTCATATTAAATTATTACCCATTAAACAATACGTTAAAGCTTTAAATAAAGATGTGTTACGCAGCACCCTGTAGTAGGAAACGTACAGATAGAAGAAGAAGAAGAAGTGGAATGTTACTCATTGCTTTACAGTGTGCTGCGGTCGTCATAAGTAAAAGTACAAGTAAAAGAAGACAGAATATTCCAGAAAAGTCCAGAAATGTCATTATACATCAAGAACATTCTAGATGACATTTCGAGAAGGTTAGAGAAGGTCAACAAGCTATTTAAGTCGACGACCTGACGTCAGAGTTTTAGTTTTATGAGAAACGTTGTACGTGAATGTTATCAGTTGTAAAGTTATTGTCAAAGTTGAATTATAGTTATTGTAAAGTTCAGTTGAAATAAATTGTGAAACCAAAAACCAGCGTAACAGATGGAACATGTTTTAAATACTATTTAAAAAAATTCCCGCTCTCTCGGATGCAAAATTAAAGGAAGGATTTTTTGTAGGTCCTCAAATAAGGTGATTAATGGAAGATCAAGACTTTGTGATTTCATTTACTGATGTAATGAAAGGTTTTTTGGGAAACAACAAGCATTCAAATTACCAGGACATTATAAAAAACATGTTATAGAAATTTAGGGAATTGGGACTTTTTTCCTGAAAATCTTGGTGGCGTGAATGAGGAGGTGAGGCAAGACATAAAAGAAATGGAACGAAGACATCAAGGTCGATGGAATGATGGCAGATTACTGCTGGTTATTAAAAAGAAACAAATCTTGCTATGGAATATACAAGAAAATCCACTAAACGAAATTTTTCGTCCAAGAGAGAGAGAGAGAGAGAGAGAGAGAGAGAGAGAGAGAGATCTTTAAAACAAAAAAGGTCTTAACAATTGTTTTAGATTTTTTTATTTAATGTACACTTTTCAATTTGGTTTTTGCTCTTGTGCTAATAAAAATAAAGTTTAACTCAACCGAAATTTTCATTTATTTACTTTTTTAAGGTTGATAAAAAACCTTATGTGATAAAGGAAATTTGACCTCAGATTTAAATTTATTAAGCCTAAATTATACAGAATCAAATGTCAAATCGAAAACAACTTCTAAAAATTTAAAAATTGTCCTGTGTAATCATTATCTCTAAAAAACAGTTTTTCCAGTAATTACTGCGTTTTATAATCTTTAAATAATATTGATTCCGCACTACCTTAAAATTTTTAGGGGAAAATGTGTTATAAACATATCCGTAATATTAAAATAACCAAAAAAGGTTGACAGCTGTGTGCACGTAGTTTGGATTCAAAAGGAAAGACTTGTATTTCGTGCAAAACTTTTTAATTAATAAATGCAAAGCGCTTTCGGCTTATTTGCCATCATCAGTGCTTATCTACAAAAATTGTGCATGTAAACTTACAATTTAAAAAAATATAAAATCTGAGTAAGACTTTTAAGTCAAGAGTTAAAATTGTATATATACGGTTATTTGAACAAATTAACAATTAAAAGATAACAAACAAAGTGACAAAACCCAGTATTGGGAATAGTGAGTGTTGGGATAAGTCCTTACAAATCATATCTGATCTCCAGAAGCAAGTTAGCTTGTGTGGAAATAAGGAATTATACCACCTACACTATTCGCATTAAGTACAATTGAAAACAAGTTAACAAATTAGTTAAAATTTAAAGGAAATTTACAAATGTGGAAAATATATTTAAATTTGAATCTAGAATACAATAGTTAATATGAAAACGGTTAAACGCAGAAGACCAAACTAAAAAAAAATAAAGGTTTTTTTTATATACATTATAATTATAAAAAAGTATACAACGTATCCAACAAGTTCCTGGTCATCCTCACTCCCAAAATTAATTATTTCGGGATATTTACAACTTGCTAAATCATATTATTACTATTAGCAATATTTTCAAATTTAAATTTCTTTATATATTCATTTTTACTTTCCTATCTGTATACAGATATAAGGAAAGTATAGGAATCATGATCTTTTTCGACCTCGAGTTTTCGACGGATTTTTACGTTTTGAGGTCCCCTGAATCCGTTTTGACTATTTTCGCGATGATGTCTGTCTGTCTGTCTGTGTGCGTGTGTGTGTGTCTGTGTGTGTGTGTGTGTGTGTGTGTGTGTGTGTGTGTGTGTGTGTGTGTGTGTGTGTGTGTGTGTGTGTGTGTGTGTGTGTGTGTGTGTGTGTGTGTGTGTGTGTGTGTGTGTGTGTGTGTGTGTGTGTGTGTCTGTATAACGCATAACTCATGAACCGATACACAAAAAAACACCAAATTTTAAACTTAAGCTTTGTTTCAGCGTCCAATGAGCTGATTAGATTTTGGGCAGAGGACATCTGGGGGGGTACTTTATAGGTGGTCATTTTTATATTTTATGGAATATATCTGTTATTTACGTTTGGAGTTACTTCTAATATAATTATCTATAATTTTTGTTTTATGCAAAATTTTCCTAAAATGGTCCGTATTCGAGAAATTTGAGAAAATGTAAAAAAAATAATTTTTTATAAAAATTGTTCAAATAAAAGTTGTTTGTAATATAATTTTCTATAATTTTTGACCTATACATAATTTCTCTAAAATGGACCGTATTCGAGATATTTGAGAAAATGTGTAAATTTCGAAATTTGAAGAAAACTCAAAAACGGATAAAGGAAAAACATTAAATTTTAAACTTAAGGTTTATTTCGGCCTGACGTGAAACGATTAGATTTTAGACAAAGTCGGAACATCTGGGGGGGTACTTTATGGGAGGCCGTTTTTATATTTTATGGAATATATCTGTTATTTATGTTTGGAGAAGAAAACTGTTCAAATAAAAGTTACTTCAAATATTATTATCTATAATTTTTGTTCTATGTCAAAATTTCCTGAAATGGTCCGTATTCGAGAAATTTGACAAAATGTGCAAAATTCTGATTTTTATGAAAATTGTTGAACTAAAAGTTGTTTGCGATATCGATTTCTATAATTTTTGTTTATATATGATTTTTCTAAAATGGACCGTAATGGAAAAGTGCTAAACTTAAATTTTTCTGTATTTTCGTTTTCAATGAATATCTATAGAAAAATGTTTCGAGGTAGATGTATGTGGAAAATGTATATATTTAGTTTATCCTCTAAACATTTATAGAGATGCTGCAATAGGTTGTACAAAATAACCGGAAAATGCCTATAATAACTAGATAGGAAAGTCATGTGTTGGACACATCAGATTTTTATTTTTATTCAAGTTGTTTAACCGTGTCCACATGACAGTGGCAACAAGCGTAATAGTTAAAAATAGCAAAGCGATATGTTCAATAAAGTGTATTAATAATTCCAAAATTAGTTCTCCAAAAACAATAGCATATTAAACTTCAATAATCAATAAATTGTAGCAATGAAATCGAACGTTGTTTAAAAAATTAAATAAATCAATGCTTCTACCTTTTAATCGTCAACGGCAATTGTTCAATCTTCTAATTTTAACACTTTTGCTTAAAATATATAGCAGCTAACCTTAAAACTGTTTAAAAATACCAATTGATCATCGTCTTGCAAACCGCATTTAATCCGCTTATGCCTAGCGAATCCAAACAAGTTTCCAATACAGAGACTGTTATAGAAAATAAAAGTTGATTTTTTTGCCGCGGTTAGTACATAAATCTCGTTCGTCTTTAAATATCCATAGGTTAGGTTCGTTCGAAACGCTCCTTTTCGGGCGACTTGTCTTACCTTAACTACTAATTTGAATCAGAATGTCAGTCCAGCTCGAATGTAAACTTTAACCAAGATCATTTCTATTTAATTAAGAATAAAACGAGATTGAAAAAGTTAATTCGATAGTACTATTATATCTAGACTATAATGAATATATTACTCAAAAAAAGCACATCAAGAAGAAAAGAAAAGAGTTAGATATGAAATAATATAAACAATGTATTATTTAATTGGTAGAAGATTAAAATTATCTGTTGCTCATCTATAACCAAGTCTTAAAACCTACATTGAATAAAAGATAAACTGATATTTACAGGTTATGTTCACAAAACAGCATTGCGTTTTAAAGTGGTTTAGTACAGAAAAAAAATGATGATGCAGCCCTCCCACTGCAATCCATAGGAAACCATGGCTACCATAAGCGATTGTACTTTCATACGATATGCTAAAGAGTGTGGTGTAGGTCATATGGTTATAAAACAACGAGGGTGGCATTATAATAACTGCAATTGCCGATAAAAATATAAATATACCATATGAAATAATAATTTTTGACCAAATAATTCTACTCAGGCAAACTACTGAGGAAACAGACCTTTCATAAAATATAGTAAATCATCATTACGTAAGAATTGGGTATCACAAATATTTACTGATGCGCTGAGAAGCAATAGAGTCATGAATTGTAGAAATATTTTAAGCCAGCAAGGATATGCAGAGTAAAAGATAAGATAACTATGGGAGAATCATGGGTTCACCATCCGTAGCGACCATGACCGGCCTCGGCTAATGTCGAACTCAAAATTCAGTAATGGATCTAAATTTAAACAACTAATATTTACAAATTAAATTTAACTATAAATTAACCAACTATCATTCAAATAAACTGAAACCCTCCAATCTCAATTTATTTGAATGAAAACCTTATAAACATTTACAAATTAAATTTAACTATAAATTAACCAGCTAACATTAAAATAAATTGAAACTATTATATTATTATAAATATATTAATTACTAGCTATTGCCCGCGGCATTGCTCGCGACTTTGATAACATATAGTCGTGTTATTAATATCAAAAAAATACATGACTTCTTTTTTTATTAATTTTTATTAGCTATATTGATTTTCATTCATTTTTTTTATTATTTTATATTTATTCATATTTATTAATCTTTTTTAAATTTTTATTTATTTGTATTCATTTTTATTCATTTTTATTCATTTTTATTCATTTTTATTCATTTTTATTCATTTTTATTCATTTTTATTAATTTTTATTAATTTTTATTAATTTTTATTAATTTTTATTAATTTTTATTAATTTTTATTAATTTTTATTAATTTTTATTAATTTTTATTAATTTTTATTAATTTTTATTAATTTTTATTAATTTTTATTAATTTTTATTAATTTTTATTAATTTTTATTAATTTTTATTAATTTTTATTAATTTTTATTAATTTTTATTAATTTTTATTAATTTTTATTAATTTTTATTAATTTTTATTAATTTTTATTAATTTTTATTAATTTTTATTAATTTTTATTAATTTTTATTAATTTTTATTAATTTTTATTAATTTTTATTAATTTTTATTAATTTTTATTAATTTTTATTAATTTTTATTAATTTTTATTAATTTTTATTAATTTTTATTAATTTTTATTAATTTTTATTAATTTTTATTAATTTTTATTAATTTTTATTAATTTTTATTAATTTTTATTAATTTTTATTAATTTTTATTAATTTTTATTAATTTTTATTAATTTTTATTAATTTTTATTAATTTTTATTAATTTTTATTAATTTTTATTAATTTTTATTAATTTTTATTAATTTTTAATAATGTTTATTAATTTTTAATAACTTTTATTAATTTTTATTAATTTTTATTAATTTTTATTAATTTTTATTAATTTTTATTAATTTTTATTAATTTTTATTAATTTTTATTAATTTTTATTAATTTTTATTAATTTTTATTAATTTTTATTAATTTTTATTAATTTTTATTAATTTTTATTAATTTTTATTAATTTTTATTAATTTTTATTAATTTTTATTAATTTTTATTAATTTTTATTAATTTTTATTAATTTTTATTAATTTTTATTAATTTTTATTAATTTTTATTAATTTTTATTAATTTTTATTAATTTTTATTAGTTTTTATTAATTTTTATTAATTTTTATTAATTTTTATTAATTTTTATTAATTTTTATTAATTTTTATTAATTTTTATTAATTTTTAATAATTTTTATTAATTTTTATTAATTTTTATTAATTTTTATTAATTTTTATTAATTTTTATTAATTTTTATTAATTTTTATTAATTTTTATTAATTTTTATTAATTTTTATTAATTTTTATTAATTTTTATTAATTTTTATTAATTTTTATTAATTTTTATTAATTTTATTAATGTTTATTAATTTTTATTAATTTTTATTAATTTTTATTAATTTTTATTGATTTTTATTAATTTTTATTAATTTTTATTAATTTTTATTAATTATTATTAATTTTTATTAATTTTTATTAATTTTATTAATTTTTAATAATTTTTAATAATTTTTATTAATTTTTATTAATTTTTATTAATTTTTCTTAATTTTTCTTTTTTTTTTTATTATTTTTTATTAATTATTATTAATTTTTGTTAAACGGTAAATCTGACAAAATTGCAAATAATATCAAATCTGGAATCTCCGTATCCCAAAATGGGTGTACCCCAAATTTTGTACAATTAGGACTAGCAATTTACGAGATAATTGTCCTTTTCCAGACTTTTGGGCCACTCCGTATATAGACTTAGGTAATTTTTAAATAAGTACTTCATCGCAATAAACTTACACAAACATATAAGACTAATTCATAGGCTTTAACTTCGGCGGTGTGCTGCATATGTATAAATAAATACTGGGAAAGTTATTCAGAAGAGAATACAATTTTTGTTTATATTTTAAAAATAACGGAACCTGCAGTTACAAGACTTTGCTAATTGATTAGTCTGTTGGTAATGGGATATATCAACTCGAACAGGGGTGAGTTCAGAAATGTAGGGTAAATGCGTTCGGACGTTGTCAAAATTCTAAAAGGCGTTCCAATTGTTGAAGGTTCCTATTAAAAAAAAAAAACGCGTGGAGATGAAGACAATTTAGCCACCGTGTTGAGTAAGGTAATTTTTACTCGACATGCGCAGTATTTTCGTATATACTCAAACATAACCTTAATTAACCTGCAGAACCACCTTAGGTATTTAAATTCCTTTTATTGACTTTTTGATTAAAAAAATTTTAAAAATGTGCATGCGTGAGAAAATTAATTCCATCAATAATTTTCGTCTATAAAAAAAAATAGTTGTCGAAAATCATGGCAATTGCAATTTAAAAAAATATAACTGTTCAGACAAAGGTCAATTTTTTAAAAATATTCAAAGCAAGATACCCTCCATACCATGGTTTAGCAAATTCAGCAACAGAAGTTTTATTAGAACGACTTATAGAATTAGAACTAATCATTGCCTGACTCCAAATTATAAAAGAAGAATGGGATTGGTAGACAATGATGAATGCATCTGCGGCGAGGTAGCCGATTTACAACATTTACTTTTAGAATGTATTTTAAATGATATTGACAAAACTTATTCAACATGATGTCCAACTACTAAACTCCCTAAATTTAAAGCTCTGATAAAAATAATTAAAATATGTACAAAAATAAAAAATAATATAACAAAACTAAATATTAAAAAAAAACAAAATTAAAACAAAAAAAACAACAAATGCAACAAAAAAACAAAAACAAAAAAAAAACAAAAAAAACAAACAAAAACAAGTAAAAAACAAAAACAGACGAAAAAATCAAAAACAAGCAAAAAACATGAGCTAGAAAAAACCTATTATAGGATTTACTTCTTATTAATGTATTTACAGAAATTTGTATTTTTCAAATAAAATGTGATCTGTAATATATTGTAAGGATAGAACTTAAAATTGAATTAACACAAAATAAACTTTTTTGAAATTAATTAAAGATTGACTGGCCAGTTGGTTTTGAAACCAGTGCCAAACAAAAATACATACACATATTATAAAAAATAATAAAATTTTATTACAGAGGATTAAAGGTAATGAATTGAATTTTTACATAAAAAAGTTTTAGTACATGTGGATGTCAATGTTGTTATCGATACGTCTCAATTATACAAATACATATTTATTAATTTACTAATTTACTAATATCATATAACAGATGACATAACCAAAAACTTTATTTGACAATAATGACAAGTGGCATTTGATAAAGCTCCTCTATTTCATTTAAAACCCGGTCATACATTGCAAAGAAACGTAACGCGTAGCTATTTCGTAAATGAACCGACATGCGTTTCCTTGTGCGCTGTTGTCAGGCTGTGTAGTTTATCCCTTTCATATTTAAAAATAGTTTTTACCTAATAGCAACAAGTTTTATTAATTAGAATAGTTTCGAGATATATTGCGATACATCAAGCGTCCCCACCAAATTCATTTTCGTACCTAGTGCAGTGTTTCCAATTCCGACGCTTTGTGGGCCGAGATGTTGCAATATTTCCCGAAACATTTCTAATAGTAAATCTCTAAATAAAATGACCTGTAACAAAATAAAAAACGTATAAAATGTGTACAAAGTAGATTATCTAGTTTAACTCCTTTCAGCAGACTTGATATTTTAGCAGCACCTATTTTTACACCATTAGGCAGGGAATTTTTGTACCTATCGTTTTTACATACATACGCTTGCTAAATAACAACTTTGCAAATACTATGATAAACTGGCAAACACCATTATTATTCCTGCAAATAAATGCAATGATTTTAAAAGCGTTAAACGTGACACCACCGCAATTTAAAATAACTTTGTTTCATTCATACTATACGTCACGGACGTCACGTATAGTATTTTATCCATCGATAGTTTGCGACGTTGCGATCCAGTAAATTGTTGCATATTGGGTGTTTTTGTTAATCTTTAGACTTTTTGGAAAAATTTCGGCTTGTGTATAGCTAACAACATGGTTGGCGAGTGCATTTTGAGCAAAAAACTGGAAAATGTGGGTGCTGAAGTATCTTTTCATAAGTAAGTAAGGTTAGGTGATAATGTATTGCATAGTTCAGTGGTGTGGATTTAAAGATTTTTGCCGTAATATCACATGTATTATCTACTTTTATATTACTGTTATTTTCTTTGATCTTTCAACATTATTAATTTCGCAAAAAATTGTAATTAATTGAAACACTTTAGTCTGGATTATAGTGGTAAAATAAATATGCTTATGCTTGATTTTTAGATTCCCAACTGAAAGGCATACAAGAAATATTTGGCTATCACTTGTAGGACTTGAAGAAAATGAAGGTATCTAAAAAAGAGTGTTGTGCTCGGATCATGTTGATCCTAATGATATTCTTCCAAAAGCAAATATTTTAAGCCTGGAGCACTGCCAAAACTAAGTTCATTGTTTCGAGAAAGCTTATTTAGGTAACTAAAAACTTTCTTAATTATGATTCGTAAATGTTCATTTAAGTGTTTATCCTTTAAGATGAAAGTTGGTAGTTTATCTTACAAAGAAATTTTTATATTGTAAGTTCTTTAAATTTTGTAGGTGCTTTACAAGGACAAACTTTTTTATAAACTCATACTACATGCCTCTTTGTTTGATTATTTTCATGAACTACCTTATTACCAATCAAAATGTATACTTACCTTTACATTAAAAGTTCTGAATACTCTGTTACAGCTCTGATTCCAGTATCAGTATTTTTGACAGCTCTAGTAAGAAAACAGAAGATAATAATTTATCTATGCCGCACACATTTATGGATGATAATAAGTAGTAAGTTAGTTTACTGCCTAGTTTTGTAGGTTTATTTTTGTACAGTTCTACGTGTATTCGGATTTTACAAAATTCTTATTAGCAGATCCGCTATAAGAAGCGTTCCATTTAAAGTACCCACCTTGTATATAAGTATGGTAAATTTATTGATTTAATAACTTGTATAAATTTAGTAGTGTTAAAAATCTAAATTTTGATTTAAAAATCTCTCATTTACCAATTTGTAAAACTGTTCAAATTTTAACCCCAAAATTGAATTCGTAAAATTGTTTAAAATAAATCTTGATTTATTTATCTTGTTTTTATTTTATTTAACATCTTTATATGTAATAAATGTATTATTCTTGGAAAAAATAGTGTTTTTAAGCTTTTTACCTACATTTCACTGAACTTCATACCCTTATACCAAATCCAATCGGTTTTAAAGTTTAAACCATTATAAAGTTTATTGCACACCATATCGGTTAGTATTTCATTATTTTTTTTTTTAATTAATTATGATTTTATCTTTAATTAGATACGCCACTGGTATTAACAGACTTTTAGTTGCGTACAACAGCAGCGTTGCCAGACGAGATTTTCGATTACAGTCTGTCTTCTTTCGATCCGCATAAAATATCTTCTTTCTCTTTTCCGATGATTGGGACTAAACAAAACATACTTTATGAATGAAATGCATCATCTGTTGTTTCTTTTATCTAAGCATTTGATCTTATAATACCGTTCGTATGTATTGGGCAGATATAAACGTTTCAACGAATTTTAACCTTACGATTTAAAATTTGAAGCTCTCGATTTATGAACGCACCCCAGATATGATTTGAAGGCTATTCATTTTTTAACAACATATCGTTGCTTTGTGAGAATACTAATGCAATTTAATTTTTGTCAAAATTGAATAAAATATTCAAACAGAATAGAAATTACTTATAATTTATCATGAAAAATGTCGTATTGCCAGATAATGGCAAAAGTTTCGTTAAACAGAGATAACGTCATTATTCAATTGAGACCAAAGATTCATAATTCATAATTTCAAGAATAATGACCGATGTTTGAAAGGAAACTTTTTGCAATGATGACTTGTATTTTTTCAATAAATTTATTTAAATATTTTTAGGTATTTTAATACTATTATATTATATTGGTAACAGTGGCGTAGCCTGCCATTTTTCATGGGAGGGTTTTTTAACAACTATGGGGGGGGGGTTCCATCAAGAAAGTGAATGAAAATAAACAGTCAATAGCGATCAACGCCAATACTATAGCGAAAATGGTGACGCGAGGACCCTCCATGGGGGGAATTTTGACCCCCAAATCCCACCCCCCCGTGGCTATGCCACTGAATGGGAAAGGGACACACGTTAACTATGAATGAAGGCCAACGAAGTACTTTTAAATTACTATAATTATTGGGTCTTGCGCCTTTAATAACCGATATACAGGGTGCTTTTATCAATTTTGCTGATTTCTATCTGGACTATAATAAGTTACAAACCGCACCATACATATATTTTTGACATTTTGCTCACGTATTCTCTATAACTTACCGACTTTACTTAGGAATAAACAAGAAACGAAATCCAAGACTGTCTTTATTAAAAATGAATAAATTCTTCCATCCATAAAACAGCACCAGGTATGTCTGAATTAAAATTGTTATTTTTCATATTTGGAAAGAGCACGAAAACGTGAATTCAGTGGTTAAGCCAGTTAATAAAGACATCCTATTTTGAAAATATTACATTAATTACAAAAGTTTTCAAACTTTGTTATTATAATCGGCTAGTTTAAATACAACTAAGTTTAAATTTGCAACCATTTCCAAGGTTTGAAACTAGTCAATTTATAGCAAAATGGCGCTTTTGTTTATAATTTTAACAAAAAAGTTATACATATGAAATATTTCATACAATTCCAAACAGAGCATAGTTGACAAGAATTTCAACATACTAATAACATCTTTAGTGTACTCTGCACTCATCGGTTGAGTGCCAACTGAACGCGTCTCCGGGTGGTGGATAGGAGAACGGTCAAGTTTTCATAGGTTAGTGGTGGACATAAGTAGAGTTCAAGCGCCTAAAAACGCTTAAAATCTTTTTCGAAGCTTGCCGCCAACTCCTCCAATCTAAGGTGTAAGGTAAACGTGCCGACGAATAATTTGTCACAGAGGCGGATGCGCAGCAAACGCTACCCTAAGAGAACCTGGCGACGCCCTCTTGTATCTAGCTTTGCCGGCGCATGCGGAGCTCTACGTTAGTCGACCTTTCCTTCACTAGCTACTCGTGGGAACCATATGGATTCAACAAGAGAAAAACCCAAAGAGACTGGACTTCAACGTTCACCGCAAAGGAAACTGGACGACTTAGTCCAACTCCGGCACAGGAGGCTGGACAGCGACGCCCACCTCCAAAATAGGAGGATGGACACAGAAGTTCACCTCCAACTAACAGGCCCCGAAGAGGCAAGAGAATCTCTGGGTCTGAAGCAAAGAGGAGGAAGAGGGACAAGCTGCAGGCAGGCAATGCTATGGCAACGGCCACCCTCAGCAAACTCCCTCACTCCAAAATAAACAAAAGCGGTTTAATCAAGACCTTAGGCAGCGTCGCTAGTTCTGCCTCCGTAAGAGGCCAGGAACATGACGCAACTAAGGACATGAAGAGGCCGCGATATCACACCTCTTCCAAGGTAACGCCCCGGAAGGGGAAAAAACCGAGACAGGGCCACAAAGTTCTGATTGGGATAAGCTACAAGGATGTAGTTAGGAGCCACCTGAAAGTAACTAAGTATAACCCTTACGGTAAGGTAACTACCAAAAGAAAAATCCTTGTTAAAAAACACTGATGGGAGAGCTGGAAAAAACAATTTTGTCTGCCTCCTGCAGCAAAACCCAGTCATTCACATTCAGATCTTGGACGCACTCTAGTGAAATCATCAGAGTAACGTGCGACGATGACCTGACGTTGGAATGGCTAAAAACTAAGGTACTTACCATAAAAACATGGGAATGAGCAACATTCTCTGTTGTAACGATGGATGAGCTTCCCAAGCTCACCAAAGCCTCCCTCTGGATCCCAGGGGAAGCGCAAGCTGACCTTGATGAGAAGGAGGTTGTTCTCAGGCGACTTGAGGGGCAAAACCCAAACTTACATGTGGCAAAATGGTGCACCTTCCGCCATGAAATCAAAAAAGACTCCAAGGGCCATCGAAGACGAAGAAATGGATACCCTAAAGGCCAAATCAATGAGGATGAGCTATGCGTTCACCTCATTGACTGTAGTGTAATGTAATGTATTGTATTGTAATGTAATGTAATGTAATGTAATGTAATGTAATGTAATGTAATGTAATGTAATGTAATGTAATGTAATGTAATGTAATGTAATGTAATGTAATGTAATGTAATGTAATGTAATGTAATGTAATGTAATGTAATGTAATGTAATGTAATGTAATGTAATGTAATGTAATGTAATGTAATGTAATGTAATGTAATGTAATGTAATGTAATGTAATGTAATGTAATGTAATGTAATGTAATGTAATGTAATGTAATGTAATGTAATGTAATGTAATGTAATGTAATGTAATGTAATGTAATGTAATGTAATGTAATGTAATGTAATGTAATGTAATGTAATGTAATGTAATGTAATGTAATGTAATGTAATGTAATGTAATGTAATGTAATGTAATGTAATGTAATGTAATGTAATGTAATGTAATGTAATGTAATGTAATGTAATGTAATGTAATGTAATGTAATGTAATGTAATGTAATGTAATGTAATGTAATGTAATGTAATGTAATGTAATGTAATGTAATGTAATGTAATGTAATGTAATGTAATGTAATGTAATGTAATGTAATGTAATGTAATGTAATGTAATGTAATGTAATGTAATGTAATGTAATGTAATGTAATGTAATGTAATGTAATGTAATGTAATGTATGTAATGTAATGTAATGTAATGTAATGTAATGTAATGTAATGTAATGTAATGTAATGTAATGTAATGTAATGTAATGTTATGTAATGTAATGTAATGTAATGTAATGTAATGTAATGTAATGTAATGTAATGTAATGTAATGTAATGTAATGTAATGTAATGTAATGTAATGTAATGTAATGTAATGTAATGTAATGTAATGTAATGTAATGTAATGTAATGTAATGTAATGTAATGTAATGTAATGTAATGTAATGTAATGTAATGTAATGTAATGTAATGTAATGTAATGTAATGTAATGTAATGTAATGTAATGTAATGTAATGTAATGTAATGTAATGTAATGTAATGTAATGTAATGTAATGTAATGTAATGTAAGGTAATGTAATGTAATGTAATGTAATGTAATGTAATTGTAATGTAATGTAATGTAATGTAATGTAATGTAATGTAATGTAATGTAATGTAATGTAATGTAATGTAATGTAATGTAATGTAATGTAATGTAATGTAATGTAATGTAATGTAATGTAATGTAATGTAATGTAATGTAATGTAATGTAATGTAATGTAATGTAATGTAATGTAATGTAATGTAATGTAATGTAATGTAATGTAATGTAATGTAATGTAATGTAATGTAATGTAATGTAATGTAATGTATGTAATGTAATGTAATGTAATGTAATGTAATGTAATGTAATGTAATGTAATGTAATGTAATGTAATGTAATGTAATGTAATGTAATGTAAATGTAATGTCATGTAATGTAATGTATCATGTAATGTAATGTAATGTAAGTAATGTAATGTAATGTAATGTAACTGTAATGTACTGTAATGTAATGTAAATGTACATGTACTGTCAATGTAATGTAATGTACTGTAATGTACTGTAATGTCAGACTGTCACCATGTACATGTCATGTCACATGTAACTGTAATGTAACAGTACATGTCACCTGTCATGTCCATGTACTGTCCTGTACCATGACTAATGTAATGTAATGTCATGTCATGTACTGTAATGTAATGTAACTGTACCTGTACTGTACTGTCATGTACCATGTACATGTACCTGTCCTGTCATACTGTACCATGTAACTGTACCTGTACATGTCATGTACTGTAATGTCCAGACCAGTACCTGTAACTGTACCATGTCCGATGTCCATGTCCATGTACCTGTGACCTGTACCATCCGTACCATGTCAACCAGACCTGTAATGTCATGTCCTGTCCATGTCCATGTACCATGTCAATGTACCTGTACTGTACATGTACCATGTCAAGTCAGTAGCATACCAGACCTGTACCATGTACATGACCATACCATGTACCATGTACCTGTACCAGTCCAGGACCAGTTGAGCCAGACAATCCTGGACCTTTCGACCAGACCATCCAGACCAGACATACAGACCCTTCCCGAGGCTCGACCCCACAAGCAAACCTCCTCCACCCCACGCCCCGCTCTACCCCCCATCCCCCCTTTCGGGGGAAGGGCTGGTCTCAATAACAACTCACCTCGCTGCCCAATTTTAACGAAGGACCAGGAAGCAATAAAAGAGGTAGTTATACAAGGGAAAACGATTACGTTAATACTGACATCTGCATACCTTCCTTCCGATGCAACCACGCCACCACCCAGTAAAGAAATTGAGGATCCGATTGCATACTGCCTGGAACAGAAGTTTGAGCTGGTAATAGGTTACGACTCAAACGCTCATCACTTCAGTTGGGGTGGTAAGGATAACAACGCTAGAGGTAAGTCACTTCATGATTATATAATTACCAATATTTTTAAACTCTCGCAGTCAAACACTAATAGATATCACTTTATCCACAACTGGTATCTATAAATGAATTCTAAATTGGCAAGTGTCTGACAACATTTCGATGTCAGACCACCGCTGGTTAACATTCAAAATAAACTTGATGTTGCCGACCTCCACGCTATCTCGGAACCCTAAGAAGACAGACAGGGCAACCTATGCCCACCTTTTTCAAGAGGCTATGAGAGAGATGGCGGCCGATACACCAAACAATAACAATACTATCCAAAGCACAATAAACAATGTCTATAAGAAACCCTGTCCCCTGAGGTTGGTCCAACATGATCAGACCACTACCGCATGGTGGTGTGACGAGTTGGATCACCTCAAGAAGATGGCTAGGAAATCCTTTAATAAGCCCAGAACCACAAAACTCAAAGAGGACTGGGATACTTACAAACCTCACATTAGAGAATATAAAAAATTCGTCAAAAAACCAGACAGATGCATGGAGATCCTACTGCGAAGAAATCAAAGATTTAACGCAGGCAGCGAGGCTTCAAAAAACTCTCTCAAAAGATTTACACCGAGGCATTGGTGCGCTTATCAAAGAAGATTGCAGGGAAACTGCCAACCTCGAAGATAGCATCAAGCTTCTGGTGTCAATACACTTCCCTGACTCCTTCATCACAGACGTAACCGACTGTACAGAGGAAGGATACAACCCATCTGTCTATGATTGGCAAACTCCCACACACATTGTAGACGACAAAAAAATTAGATGGGCAATATTCAGCTTCTCTCCATTTAAATCGCCATCTCTGCAGCTGTATAGTGGGGTCTGGAAGAACTCACACCGCACCTGGTGGGTATATTTAGATCCTAGTTAGCTCTGAGATATATCCCCAAAAAATGCAGAGAGGTAAAAGTGTTATTCATGCCCAAACCTGGATGGATGGATTACACTGTCCCAAAAACATACCGACCAATTAGTCTGACATCGTTTTCCATGAAGACATTGGAAAAACTATGCGACAAATACATAAGGGTGTAACGGTTTTAATTGAGCTTTAAGACTGTAGTATAGGTTTTGTTCGTCCATAAAGTATTTCTTTACCTATATTTGCTTAAAATAAAACTTATTCGACTGGTCAAAGTTTTCGTGCATTCAGATTTCACCCTGTAATCACTGTACACATTCACATAACACTCATTTATATTATCCAGTTCTCAGAGTATGAAATAAGAGAGATTTTACACTTAATATAATATTTTACAAGAATTTAAATATCTTCACCACAAATTGTCAAAGGTAAACTCGTTTTATGATTCCTTCCTTGTGCAAATTGTAATATTTATGCTAAAATTTACCTTTAATATCAATCAATGTTGTGGTAATTTTAACAAGCACTCGACAACAACTCGTGGTCAAGGAGAATTGGATTTGAAGTTCAGCCCATTGGTAGATGTATTAGCAGTCTCATATTGAAGTCCGATCGTAGTGCAGACCCTATGTTGAAGGGTACACTGATTTTAAGAAGGTTTTCGCAGATTTCTCTGCGTTTTTATTTTTTTTTATATAGTGTTATTTGTTCTGTAAATATTGCTTTTATTCATTGTAAATAATAGACATTCTTTCAGGCAGTAAATTAGGGGGTTGAATATTTTTGCTGTGTTGAATTTTGCTAATTAAATTTTAATTGGGTACTTTTTGTATTACTTGAATAGTCCTTGCTCTGGCAGGTACTAATTTCAACTCTCTGGGTGGCTTAAGATTTCACTTTTACTTTTTATTGTCTTGAATTAATAGATAACTGGGTGGGATCAAATTAAGTTACATCATTCTGAATAGGGATTGTATATTTTAGGGTTTTGGTATCTAGTGGTTGGATCCGGTTTTTGTATCCAGTTTTTACTTTCCTATCTGTATACAGATAAGGAAAGTATAGGAATCATGATTTTTTTTTTGACTTCGAGTTTTTGACCGATTTTTACGTTTTGGGGTCCCCTGAATCCGTTTTTACTATTTTCGCGATGATGTGTGTGTGTGTGCGTGTGCGTGCGCGTGTGCGTGCGCGTGTGTGCGTGTGTGTGTGTGTGTGCGTGTGTGCGTGTGGGTGTGTGTGTGTGTGTGTGTGTGTGTGTGTGTGTGTGTGTGTGTGTGTGTGTGTGTGTGTGTGTGTGTGTGTGTGTGTATGGGTGTGTGTGTGTGTGTGTATGTGTGTATGTGTGTATGTGTGTGTGTGTGTGTGTGTGTGTGTGTGTGTCTCTCTCTGTGTGTGTGTGT
This sequence comes from Psylliodes chrysocephalus, assembly GCA_927349885.1. Lineage (NCBI taxonomy): Eukaryota > Metazoa > Arthropoda > Insecta > Coleoptera > Chrysomelidae > Psylliodes > Psylliodes chrysocephalus. The sequence goes on along the minus strand of OV651816.1, from coordinate 701,966 downwards.
GTGTGTGTGTGTGTGTGTCTGTGTGTGTGTGCGTGTGTGCGTGTGCGCGTGTGTGTGTGTCTGTGTGTGTGTATGTGTATGTGTATGTGTGTGTGTGTGTGTGTGTGTGTGTGTGTGTGTGTGTGTGTGTGTGTGTGTGTGTGTGTGTGTGTGTGTGTGTATGTGTGTGTGTATGTGTGTGTGTATGTGTTGTGTGTGTGTTGTGTGTGTGTCTTTTGTCAAAATTTCCTGAAATGGTCCTCCGTATTCAAGAAATTTGACAAAATCCTGATTTTTATGAAAATTGTTGAACTAAAAGTTGTTTGCGTAATCGATCTCTATAATTTTTGTTTTTACATGATTTTTCTAAAATGGACCGCAATGGAAAAAATGTGGGAAAAGTGCTAAATTTAATTTTTTTAGTATTTTCGTTTTCAATGATTATCTACAGAAAAATGTTTCGAGGTAGATGTATGTGGAAAATGTATATATTTAGTTTATCCTCTAAACATTTATAGAGATGCTGCAATAGGTTATACAAAATAACCGGAATAACTAGATAGGAAAGTCATGTGTTGGATACATCAGATTTTTACGCAAGTATTCGTATCATTCCTTATCTCAATTAAATAACAGTTCGTGATATATCGCCCAATTATATTGGATATTCATTTAAATAACGTTTCTATCTTTAGGAATTACAAGTGGGCAAATTTAAAGAAACTTTATAAATTAAGCTATAAGAATCCCAATACTTAGAAGAGAAACCAAGGGTAAATAGATACGCTGCTTAACTATATGTATTAAAATAACATCTCTTAAGTTTTCCTGCTTCTAGTATTATATTACTAAATAGTTGGGTAAGATATACTGATTTTTGAAACACTTGAATGTGATGGGATTGCACAATGATCTCATCACGTGTAGATATATTATTTTCAGGTGGCATCTTACCATTCTCGGCAAAGAACCCAAAAACACCTCAAAAACACTTGGTAGGGAGTTTAGTAAAACTAACCAAAGACACAGGACTATTCCAAAGACAGTACCTGCATACGTGAAAAGCAGGGAAATACAATAGACCCAAGAGACCGCACTATTCTGAGCTAAAACTCTAACGCTACCTGCTCATAAGCGATTAAGATAAAGATAAGGATTAAAAAAAGAGTCACTAAACGATTTAAAAAGATATGTTAAGAAAATGGAAACTCTTGTTCTGTTGTCCTGTTTGAATTGTTAAACTTATGGAATATATTTACAGCCGACGATGGTTTTGAATTCTACAATTTTTTGAACTGCCTCTAAAGACATATAAAATATGCACAATATACCCAAGGCAAGGTTCGAAACTATCGCCGCCCTCTCTATAAACCAATATATTATTATTTAATCAACAGCGCATCTGTATCATACGAGTGTTTCTATCTTAATCTTCATCTAAACATGTAATTGCTGTTTTTTTGTTGGATAACATTCGTTAGGAGCAGCGCACCATCAGCTATATGAACCGGTGTCATCGGATAACTACTCCCACGTCATCGTGCAGTTATGTTTCCATATTGCCTTGAGTTAAGCTGTCTAAGATCATAGTCCGAGGCCTTTAAGGTGATTACAGCACCCCCTTATAATTTTCGGACAAGGAATCCCAAAAAGTAATGTTTTTAAAAAATTAAAATTTTGGCAAAATGAATAATTAGGATATTTAAAAAATGCATAATTTTTAAAGTTTTAATTCCTTCCAGTTTCCGAGAAAAAATCAAAGGGCTTGAACTTTTGAAATATTTTGATGAAAATAAATGCATTCCTCAACAGCACTATTCTTAATATAATCCATGAATTTAAGCTCTTAATGTTTTGTTAATGATTTTTTAAAATTCGCCAAAATTAATGGCTAAAACGCCTCGTTAAGTGCTATCTTCTGATGTAAACTGGTGTAAACTAGTATAAATCATTTCAGGAAACGAATGATGACTGAGAGTGTACGATACGATAGTAACAGTCGCGTTACAACAGAAGGCAGCACTTAACGAGGCGTTTTAGCCACTAATTTTGTCGAATTTTAAAAAATGATTAATATTAAGAATAATGCTGTTGAGGAATATAATTATTTTCATTATAATTCAAAATTTAAAGCCCTTTGATTTTTTTTCTCGCAAAAAATAACCATATTCTAGATATTATTGTCTTATTTATTTTGCTTAAATTTAAATTTTTTAAAAAAATTACTTTTTGAGGTATCCTTGTGCGAAAATTATAAGGGGGTGCTGTACCTTAATGAGACAAGATGGACCTGTCATTTCAGAAGGTTTCAGCTTTAATCAAATAGCTTCTCCAAATCGTTTACTAGAACGTATTGCTCTGGTAGTATAAGATATTGTTTCTTATAAATTTCCTCTCACTAAAACCGGAAAAAATATGTAAAAAATTCCATCATGTCAGGTTTCTTGTGAAGAAATACCATAAATACAATCTTGGTTCCACCTGAAATAGTTTTATTACCGCTTCTTCATATTAAATTAGGGCTTAAGCCTTATTAAATTAATGCCTAAAGATGGGAAATGTTTCGGATATCTGAGTTTCCAAGTTCCCAAAAGTATCAGAAGGCAAGTTGAAAAAAAGAGTTTTTACTGGACCCGACATACGAAAAAGTTATCCGATACCCTCTTTTCAGAAACAATGGAAAATAGGCGTGGGATTTTTTTAAGAAGTTAATCTACAGATTATTAAAGACTCTACAGGGTGTTTCAAAAAGATTGGTCATAAATTATACCCCATATTCTTGGGTCAAACATAAGTCGATTAAACTGTACTTCCTATATACAAAAGTGTACCCAAAAATAGTTATAAGATAAAAATTTAGATTAATTTTTTTTAACGTTGCTCTTAAACCGTAAGGAATTTTTCATAAAATTTTATATGACGTGTTAGAATACCATGATTAATGATACCGAGAAAGAGGCAATATTTTTTATTTTTTATTTTTATAGGTTTTTGGAGGGGGTCATCGCTCTTTTCTTCACTCAACTTTTTTGTAGTATAAAATTTAATTACAAATGAAACGCTACTCGAATGCAACATCCATTTGGAGACTTTTTTGTTTCTTAGTATTTGTTTGTAAAAAGTTTAGTTTAGACGATACAGCCATTTGAAATGACAACTTAAAAATATTCAATGGAAATTCTACGTATGAAAAATATTAAAATCAAGTTTATTTTTAGATTACAAACTAATCCCATCAAAATAAAAAAAAATAATTTAAAAGGTGTTCAAAATTACATTCTCCTCCTGCATATTTTTACTACATAGTTTTAACAATGAAAATCGAATTTTGATATTTTTGCATACGTATAATTTACATTGAATATTTTTAAGATGTCATTTTAAGTGGCTGTATCGTCTAAACCAAAAATTTTAAAAACAAACATTAGGAGACAAAAAAGTTTCAAAATAGATGTTGCATTTTAGTAGCGTTCGATTTTTAATAAAATTTTATATTACAAAAAAGTTGAGTAGAGAAAGGGGCGGTGATACTCTCCAAAATCCTACAAAAATAAAAATATATATATTGCCTCTACCTCGATTTTGTTAGTCATGGTATTCCAACACGTCATATAAAATTTCATGAAAAAATGTCAAACGGTTTAAGAGCAACGTTAAAAAAATTAATTTAAATTTTTATCTTATACACCCTAACTATTTTTGGGTGCACTTTTGTAAGTATATAGGTAGATACGGTTTAATCGACCTATTTTTGACCCAAGAATACGTGGTATAATTTATGACCAATCTTTTTGAAACACCATGTATACAAAACCATTGTACAACGCATGTTGATGGCGTATAAGTTCAAGGATGCAACATGCGCTTTAAGTTCATTTTCTACACTCACATATTGACACATTTTTCCCAAAAGGAGCGTGTAGTAAAGAGCATGGTGAAATATATCACCAGGTTGTTTGAGATTTAGAGAGAGGAAATTAATGAAGAGATGGGACGTCGACATGCTAGGTGGGAACAGAAAAATTACGAATAGTTATTCGGGTGAAATATTGATGACATGCTTTTTTAGTGCAAACTCCTCATGTTTCGCAAAACAACTGTACGTGATGGAAGTAAATAGAGGACATTTTTGAATTCTACATCCTCAAAAATATAAAATTTACAAAAAATACACCAGGCAGCCAAAAATTTTTTTGCTGAACTGCGTATTTATTCTAGAAGTTTTTAAAGGACCAAAAATTAATTTCCATGGAGATTATGTTATTCTCCAATTCATAGTAATGTGTTTTTCTTAATACCGCAGAACCTTGATTATCCGTGCGAGCTTTATCCGTGCAGCATTTTAAATTAACCATCCGTCCTCGCATTAACTGTGGCTGGCAGCCAAAGGTCAGCGCACGAACGCTGGTTACTTACGGATGGCCACTCAAACATTTGATTTCATTTACATTTAATTTTAAAACAAAAAAATTTACAAAAAAAATATTAATTTCAATAAAATTTATGTATCTTCTCAGATTATCGTTTTTTTGCCGCACTTTACCGTCCTTCCTCACACCTTGGCTTCTTCTCCTATACCAACTATGCTTCTATCCTTCTACCCTTACTCTACTATCCAGTCTTTTTTCTTCAATAATGTGAAATAAATTTTACCTTGTTTCTTTATATCATTTTATTATCTCCTACAGATTTACAGTCAATAGATTAAATCCAATAATTTCAATACAAAACCTTTCTTTTCTTTACAAATCAAGCTGACAATTGCTTCAAAATTTTTTATTTCCCGTTTGACATTTCTTTTACAAAATATTTTGATAAGTTTTAATAACAAAAATTACGTCACTGAACAACCAGAATCATAATAATATAATATGTATTGTACATTCTTTATTTATATATAAATATTATTTTTTTTATTTTTTTTTACATGCATTACGTTTCTTTTGTTCCATTGGCATAAGTATTTGTCTAAATAAATTATTAAAAACTTGACAAGTTATAAAACCGACTTCAAATGCTTCAACAAATTGATTTTACTGATTTTCTCATTTTCTCATCACCATATTTTAACCAAAGTTATATGGGATCACCACTGAGTTACCCTCTTTCTAACAAAAAAGAATCATACAAATCGGTTAAGGTGATAAAGAATTATCGCTGAATATACATAAAAAATTAAGAGTTTGATGATTTTCCCATGGACTCAATTATTAGATCTTCACTTAATTTATATGGGACCACGCGTCAAGTACCCCCTTTTTAATAGAAAAAGAATCGTAGAAATCGAACAACGTGGTAAAGCATTATCGCTAAACATACATTTATTAAAAAAAAACATTATCTGATCAACCATGAATGAAAAATTAACATTAATGGGTATAAAGACCTAAACAATGTATCCATTTGTCGTATTCGAATAAGAATTAATTAATAATAAAACATAAATAGTCGTTCTCCGACAACTGTAATTCCGATTCTAATTTAAGTGTAATTGTACAATGAAATTGAACAAGTGAAAAAATTAGTTGCGAGGCTTCAAAGCGCCCGACTAGTTCCTAATTACAAAAAGAATGATGTCATAAGCCTTATCTAGAGAGAATATTATAATTTCACAACTTAAATGAGTTCTCCACTGGAAAATTTCTCATCTTGAAAACGTGGCCGGAAAAAAATAAATATAAACTCTGTGCCCGTGTCGATATTTAAATTGCTCAAAAAATTGACAACGGTGTTAGAAGATCGGTAATAGGCAATAAAAAAAAGGAAAAATATACTTTGTTAATAATAAGAATACAAGTGTGACTTATTTTAAGTAGCGAAAGTATCACGTAGGGTGGAACATACAGAATGTTCCCATTCCCAATTTGTTGAAATAAGTCGATTGGACCCAATTTATATACAGGGCAACTAACAAATGTACAGTAATTTTTACTTCAGTTTCTGGGGTTGAAAATAAATAAATTAAAGCTAACCTGCTTAGATAAAAAATGGATAGTAAAAAAGTAACAGGATGTAGAAGTAAAAATTTTAGTGATTTTCTGCTCCTACTAGAAAATGGCTTAATATATTTTTATAAAAATGTACAGAAAGTGTTAGAATATAGTGACCAATAAAATGGAATAAGTGGTATTTAAAATTGTTATAATTCTATAATAATATGTTGTTAGAAGGGTACCCGATCTCCTACTCCAACTCCAACTTTTTGAGACAATAAAATTGAGTTAAAATCAGGACGCTACTGAAATCCTACATCTGTTTTGAATTTCTTTTATATCCTAGTATTTATCTGTGAAAGCCTTAATTACTGACTTTACAGGCCCCAGAAGTAAGGTCATAGTGAGAAGGTGGATACTAGCATTTATTTTTAAATCTACTATCTTTGCCTTTTCCTTTTTATTTATCCTTTGTAATATTCCATTGACACGTTGGGCTCCAATTTGCAATATTACCCTGACACTTTGCCCGCCATTTTGTAATATTATTCGTTACCCTCTTGATAAATGTTAATTTCAAAACACTTATAGAGATTTTTACTAGCTCAGTGAAATTTAATAACAAACGTTACTTACCTTTAAAAATTAAAATTCGTCGTGAATTCAGCTTTTCAAATAGACAATTTTAAGGGTAGTAATCTTTCTAGGAAATGCTGGGCACCAATAATTCTCATTTTCTTTTTAAAAGCTAGTGAGAATTATAAATTTTAGCTTTATCAATAAAAAGAAGTTAATAAAAATTATACAGAATTTAGTGAATGAAAGAGAATTTTTTGTGACCTTTAAAAAATAAGATTCAACATATATACTTGTAGCTGTCGCTTTTCCAATCAACTAACTTTTCACAAGAGATTTCTGCTCCTCGGGAACCAACGTTCCGATTACAGCGGTTGAATTATGGTTTTATGGCTTTATGACGTTATGGCTTTGTAGCTTATGGATTTATGGCTTATGGCTTATGGCTGATTCCATTCGTTTGCTAGACAAAAATAGATTTTGTTTTTCACGTGGTTCTGTACGATATATAAATTTGAAACATCTACTTAAAAAAAAAAAATGAACCAATCAGATAATAAAAACTAGTGACTATACAAATTGTGCCGTTCTAGCAACCAGAATGAATCATAAAAATATATTTAACTTTACTAATAAAAATAATAATAATTAACAAAAGGTTTGAATAATATGTCTACTGAGATATTTAATAAAGACATTATATACTTTTTATGCTTACCACTTTAACAACCAATGCACCACCGATACAATCGAAAGGTAATAATAAAATGAAATTTACAAATCTAATTTGAGATCGTTTGGTTAGTGGTACTCCCACTTCAAGATTTTTCCCTTTCTTTAGAATATTGTGTGTTGGCGATAATTAAATATACCGGATGGCACACATTTAAAATAACATTTTATAATTACTTTTAAAATGTTACACCTTTACTTTAAAATTCAATAATAGGTTATTCTAAAATAAGAAAAGTCTTCTCGTTACAACTATATAATCATTATGTAAACGACTGCAAAATGGAATTATAAAATTTTAAAAATTACATAATTTAAGATTTTAATTATTTAATAAACACACTTCAAAACTAAATAGTGTTGTGGTAATATCAGAAAGAAATTGGATGAAGTAGGTAAAACGAAACGGGAAAATCAAATAAATAGTAATTGTTGATAGATATAGAAAACATGAAAACTCAAATTACCTTAAAAAAATGATTTTTTACAATATATCCCAATTCTTGCCATTCTGCAAATATGACTGTCGGAATATTGATGCCTTCGCTATACCAATATCAAATTAAAATTTCCAGGAAATCTGAAAATGAAATTTTATTATTCTTTTTAATGTAATGTATGAATACTGGCATGCGGTGTATTAAATTTCACTGCATTCAATATGAGGTCATTACTGCAGATATTGCGGTCTCGACATTTGATTGCTATTATTATTAATATTTTCTAGTTGATTATTACATCAAACCTCAGATTCCATTCGCAACAACACCATTTAAATTGACCCATTGTTATATTGTTAAGGAGGTCCTTTCGCCACCAATTTTAAATAAAAAAATATTAGATTATGACTAAAATTAATTTTTTTCTAATAGTAGATGTCCTTATTTATCTAATAGTGAACTTTTAACTATACCTTGCCGTGCAAATTTTTGAGAATTTTTTTTTTTTTTAAAATATGTGTTTGTACAGTGTCTTATGAGAAAGTAAGACTTCAACAACAATTTTCGAATTATAATTAATTTTACTATTATTTATATTTTCTATTATTACTACTTATTATTATTATTATTATTATTATTATTATTATTTACTATTATTTATATTTTCAACTAGGTTACTTGAAAATTTTTTGAGATTTTTTAATATTAATTTCTCAATAAGTTCCACGGTTTACTAGATATATTTTATTGTATAAAACAAATTCTAAATATTCCAAAAACCTTATTTTTAGTTTTTTTCTACTCCATCTAATCAATAAATAATAGTATAATTCGAGAATTGTTGAGGACTTACTTTCTCGTGAGGCACTGTACAAATACTCACATTTAAAAAAAAAAATTCTCAAAAATTTGCAAGGTAAGGTATAGTTAAAAGTTCAGTATTAGATAAATAAGGACTTCAACTATTAGAAAAAAATTAATTTTAGTCATAATCTAATAACTTTTTTTTTTAACATTGGAGGCGAGAGGTGTGGCGAAACGACCTCCTTAAAATAAACAAAAATTGGTTTATTAAATATTACTGAAACTTCACCTACATATTTTGATGAAAGAAAAATATTTTGAAGACGTGTTATAACATCAATATCAAGCTGTATGAGGACACAAAGCCTATTGATTTAAAAAAAATGTGTTAACAAAATGGGGAATTAAAGGTGGTTGAAATAAAAAAATAGAAATCAAATACCAAACGCGATATCAACATGAATGTTTTTGTGAAAATCAAGTTCTATTGATTCTAGAAAAAAATCTGAATAAAAATGGGGGGATAAGGGGGTTGCAATATTGAAAACAACTTTATCAAACTAAAATCTTCTGGAAAAATCTGATTGAAAATGGTTAACCCCCCGCCTGTTAAACTGTGAAGGGTATAATAAATAATGTCAACTTTTATATAACACCTTCGTTATATTTTTTATAAAGTATTTTATATTTATACTATTATAAACATAATTTGTTACATAAACAGGTGAGAAAAATAGAGTTATTCTCACTTGGGTCCCGGGACATAACGGGGGATAGGGTAACGAGATTGATTCGTTCTGCGGTATCAGCAGTAACATAATATTAGTAGAGATTAAAAAAGAATTGGGTAGTAGAAGAACCGATTATTGGAACAATGTCTTGGGGTTAAGATACTTCTGGGTGAATATAACCAGAGAAGATCAGAAGCCTGCATCTGCCTGAGCAAGAACAGGCTACGTATTGTAACAGGGATCCTTACTGGGCATTGCCGACTAAAAGGACACCTTAGTAAACTGAGAGTAGTAGAACATAGTAAGTGCTGATTCTGTGAGGAGCAGGACGAAACCTCCATTCACATTCTAACTGAATGTGTAGCACTCCAGAATCCAAGAGCATTATACCTAGAAACATATCAAATAGAAGAGAATGATTTACCTAACTGGAAGCCTCTTCAAATCCTACACTTCCTTGAGAAGCTAGGATTGGAAGGGTCTTTATAGGCAATGAGACATTTTCTTGTTGCATTAGCGACATAAGTGGGTACAATAGATCTTTAAGGTCACAGTGTATTACACCACATTCCCAACATAACATACATAAACACTATAAACTAAGGAAATATAGTATGAAGTGATGCATACAGCAGTAAATACTAAATAACTACTTATTTAATTCTAGTTATTATTCTAATTTTCTACATTGAACTGTAGGATTAATTATTTCAATACCCTCCGAATAAAATTTTAAAAATACCTGTGAAAAGGAACAATATGAACATTTTATAAATTCGAGAGAGGCTAAAATGGTGGTTCCCACCTTATCGAGACTAAGGCCTTCAAGGGTAAACTCGTAGCGTAACAAAAACGAGAAATGATTGAACTTGGAACGAAATACCGAAAGCCGGTCGTAGTATTAGGACGTTGAATTTTTTGGTTTGTAAAGAATTGGCATTACTTAGGTTAAACCATGTGATGATTTTCACAAGACTTAATTTTTAAAACAATTCTATATCGCCTTTTAATTAGGGTTTAAATACATGTTCGAGAAATTTATCCAATAATAATTGGCCCCTTTACCTCTTAAGCCTGCTCATGTAAAATATTTGTCCTCCCTACTTCGCCCATTTATATTCTATTATTAAATGACAGAAGGATGAGTATTGCAACTATGTTTAAAGAAATAAATTTGCTTTCAGTTCAGAATTATGTTCAGTACATGACTGACATTTATTTATAAAATAAAAATGACATAGTACCATCGCATCAGATCTATTAGAAAAAATTCAATATAATTCACAATATCACAACTATAAAACAAGAAGCCAATCTGACTTTCACGTACGGCAAGCCATCATTAAAAATTCCCAAAATAAAATTTTTATTAAAGGTTTAAAAAATTTAATAGATTGCCTACAGAAACTAAAAAAAAAAACCACTGCAATAAATGTATTCAAAAGTAACCTCAAACCTCAAACAATACTTGATAAATAAACAGAACGGATATACTTTCTTGTGATAATACTCTTTAAACCTATTTTCTTTAAGTATTTCCCTTAATTTATTGTTATTTTACCCCTCGTTTTACCCGCATTTATTATAAATTATTTGTTTTGAGATCATGTACTTTATTTTAAAAAATTATTTGATGTTATATTAATACTATTTACTATGTTTAAATTATTATTAATTTTACGAAGATAGGTTATAGTAACTTATAGCCACAAAACTAATTTTGTGTTAAAGCAGATCCATAGAGAGCAATGTAATTTACAAAGCACCTCTTTCAACATACAAATAATATATATAAACTTTATAATTAAAATGAAAAACAACAAAATACCTCGGTATCATAATTGATCCAAATTTGAAATGGGTTGATCACATTACATCATTAAAATCCCAAGGTAAGAAGATTAATTTTTAAATTTTATGAATTAAGATAATTTATGACTAGGAGTTTACTAATTATTATTTACAATTCGATGGTTGAATATTTAATCAAAACAAGTATACATTTTTAAATAATTTGACATTTAAGAGCCATTCACACATCACAGTTGACAGCTTGATACTTGACAGGCAGAGCCAAGCATTATTATGTTTTTTTTGTCAAATAAAATTGCCGGTTAATTATTCTATGGGGTTGCGACAGAGAACCAGTAAATGTTATGGTGTTTCTTTGGCTAGGTGCGAAATAGTAGTATGCCTAATAGCACCACCATAGAAAATTAATTTTCATGAAACTGCTTATATATTTTTCAAAAAATTGTCAGGCAGGCAGGCTCCAAAATGGCTATGGTTGCAAGTATCTTTACTATCTTTACTATCAACAGCTGTTGTTTGACAGGTTCGTTAGAGAATATTTGCAATTTATGGAATGTAAAGAATGTTAGGAATGTTGACGTTATAAATAATTGGAATTCCTAAAATTGTCACATAAGAAATGCATAGGCGGATTTTAAGAAAATTATTATTAAAGTAGTTAGGATGAACCGAAAATTTTGAAAATCAATAGGGTTCTAAGTAAGAAGTAATTATTCAAGAAAATCAAAACCGCAAGTTAATCAGAACTTTCGTCCTAGAGTTATCGTGCCGGCATAAATACACACAGAAGACCAGACGAATTCTTTTTTTTGCATTTTCGAACTCGGAATGATCAGAAACATGAAAAAAAGTTTTAAAAAATGGGGGTCAGAAAATTTTTTCGTCTGCACGAATGCAATACTGACCCATAGGAAGGGCCTCAGTAATTATAACTAGATCTTGCAAATTAGGTGTCTTTACTTTCTGCCTGCTTGATGAAAACTAAAAAGAATTTATAATTTTATGCCAAATATTTTTATTACATTGTGTGGTCCAATTTTGTTAAAAAAAAGTGTTTCAAGGGGATATTTAAAAAATTGTTTCTAAACTTTTATAAACTATCCGTAGCTTAAAACGATTGATTTTACAACAAAAATAAGACGGTATTAGATATTTTTTGATGACAGTTTATCACCGCACTTAATGTAAATAAAAATTTTATTGTAAAACAGCCCCAGACTAATGATGCCCGATTTGTATTGTGATTATAATTTAAAAGTACCTAAGCCTAGGTAGACGAACTTTTGTATTTCTGTTCTGAATCAATAAACTTTTAAAAGATCACATTTTATCATTAACTTCCCTGTTCCATTTTGTATACTACTTGTTACTTGTTATGGGTTTTATCTTTTCCCTAAGTTAAGGAGACCTCAAATGGTATAGAAAACAATACGCTTAGGGCTAGTTGTATAAGGCTTAATTAAAGTTAAACTCAGTCTTAGGTGATACATGTCAATTTCCGATACTAAAGATGCATTCTAATGTTTTTGAAAAACAAACCCTAAGTTACATACTTTGATTACTATACGGTATAAGAGAGAGGTCCGACATGCCCAACATAGGGCGCGGCCATTTTGATTCCTATGCTACAGTTTATAGCTAAAGAATCAGATCGCTCACTCTGCATCGGCACTTTTGATCTCAATGTTACAGTTTATACACTGCGCAACTCGGATAATACAATATATGACAACCGCCTATAATAAAACAGCAGTCTTCTGCGTATCCTGAATTTGTATCCCTGGAGTGGATGTTATTTTGGAACTTTCAACTGGTCCGAGTGAGCTAACTGATTCTTTAGCAATAAACTGTGACTCCAAACATAATATTCACTTACACTGACAGCAGCAAGCAAAATATCAGGTGTGTTTTAATCATCCGCTTCTGCTTCCGGAATTGTCGGTTTAGCCTTTTTAACCTGTCAGATTAAAACGAGAAAACCGACAATTCCGAAGCAGAAGCGGATGATTAAAACGCACCTATTAAAAATTTTGGGCCAAGATGTAGGCAACACGTAATAAGGGATCAAAGAAGCACTCAGAAAGATGCGCAGTGCGACCATTCTCCGTTTAGTAAAAGAAAATCAAAGTATGTGCCCTAAGTACTAATTGGTGTTTAGACTGTACCTATGCCATACAAAATTTTTCATGTGTTATCTCAAGCCAAGTTTAACTTTAAGTAAGCTTTATTTCAACTTTAAGGAATCCTTAAGAAAGTCGCTTTAAATGGCTGTTTGTACCGGTCCGGTTGGTTCATGGAGCCTGAATTCAATAATAATTTCTTGTTTTATCCGCAAAACAATTAGAAAATTATTTATAAAAGTAATTAATAACACCTTTTTTCATATACTTGTAATTTAATCAATAAAATTCCCATTTTTATAACATGTACTTTGAAGTTGTAATTAATTTCTTCTTTGAAAAAATACTTTGTAATTGTAATTATTTTTGAAGTACATGTAATTACCCAGATCTGCGGTGTACTATTGAATTGCTTGATTTTTGTTTTTTGTTTTAGATATATTATTTACAATTTTCTAATAAGAATTACTTATTGTCTTTAAACAATATGTTAACAAATGGATCTTTCGAAATAAATATGGGACGCTTAAAATTAAATTTGCACGTGAGCAAAATAAAGAGAGGCTCTCGTGAATCGGCTGACTACGGGCTGTGATTGAAAAGATCGATACACCTCTACCACTAGTGGGCTAGCGCACTGTTCTAATCAACAGCATCGCTTATTCCATATCGTTCTTTTGCCGTCATTTTGGGAAACTTAAAATACTGTATAAAACTATCTGAATACTTATATTCTATTTATTTTTCCACATTTTTATAGACACAGTAAAGTGCACAAATATATTCGGAAAAAGATAAGAATGTTAATAATGACAATCTAAATATAAATAAATAGATGATGTGAGTTTAACTTTTGCCTTCCACTTGGGACTGCTACAGAACGTAAGGTTATCAATTTCAAAGAAAGCATTTTTGCTGACGAGATAAGAAGATAGTGTAATTGTACCTGTAAGGAAAGAAATTGTTTTTAGCGTGTTTGAGATGTTTCTGTAAATACTATGCGAATCACTTTTATATTACCAGCTCTATCGTGAACAGAAATGTACTTATTTCAATAATTTAGGTTCTGTTAATAATCTGCCTCTGCGGTATGAAGGGGAAAAGCAGTTTTTAATTTTAGTTTGCTCCTTCCCACGGACGTCCGGTGAAGAGACTACAGAAGCTGAAAGAAGGTTTTGAAGGTTTTAAAGGTTTTAAAGGTTTTAAAGGTTTTAAAGGTTTTAAAGGTTTTAAAGGTTTTAAAGGTTTTAAAGGTTTTAAAGGTTTTAAAGGTTTTAAAGGTTTTAAAGGTTTTAAAGGTTTTAAAGGTTTTAAAGGTTTTAAAGGTTTTAAAGGTTTTAAAGGTTTTAAAGGTTTTAAAGGTTTTAAAGGTTTTAAAGGTTTTAAAGGTTTTAAAGGTTTTAAAGGTTTTAAAGGTTTTAAAGGTTTTAAAGGTTTTAAAGGTTTTAAAGGTTTTAAAGGTTTTAAAGGTTTTAAAGGTTTTAAAGGTAAAGGTTTTAAAGGTTTTAAAGGTTTTAAAGGTTTTAAAGGTTTTAAAGGTTTTAAAGGTTTTAAAGGTTTTAAAGGTTTTAAAGGTTTTAAAGGTTTTAAAGGTTTTAAAGGTTTTAAAGGTTTTAAAGGTTTTAAAGGTTTTAAAGGTTTTAAAGGTTTTAAAGGTTTTAAAGGTTTTAAAGGTTTTAAAGGTTTTAAAGGTTTTAAAGGTTTTAAAGGTTTTAAAGGTTTTAAAGGTTTTAAAGGTTTTAAAGGTTTTAAAGGTTTTAAAGGTTTTAAAGGTTTTAAAGGTTTTAAAGGTTTTAAAGGTTTTAAAGGTTTTAAAGGTTTTAAAGGTTTTAAAGGTTTTAAAGGTTTTAAAGGTTTTAAAGGTTTTAAAGGTTTTAAAGGTTTTAAAGGTTTTAAAGGTTTTAAAGGTTTTAAAGGTTTTAAAGGTTTTAAAGGTTTTAAAGGTTTTAAAGGTTTTAAAGGTTTTAAAGGTTTTAAAGGTTTTAAAGGTTTTAAAGGTTTTAAAGGTTTTAAAGGTTTTAAAGGTTTTAAAGGTTTTAAAGGTTTTAAAGGTTTTAAAGGTTTTAAAGGTTTTAAAGGTTTTGATGGTTTTGAAGGTTTTTTAATGAAGTCTTGGTGATTCCTTAACCGGCGAAAGCGCTTAACTAATTTTAAATAAAGTGAAATTGTTTTAATAAATTTCTCCTATACACACTTTAAATACAAAATTTTCTCCCAAATAATAAATTTTTAAATTAAATTTTACACTATGTACATTTTTTTACTTTTAAGACCTTCTGATCACCATGAGTGGTCGAAACTAGTTTTATTTTCATCTAATAATAAATTGTTTATGTGGTTCGATTTCGAGTTTATGAATTACACATAATGGTTGATATTGAAAAGATGTTTATAATTTTATGTCACTTTGATACGTCGGAATATGAAAAAATATTAAACAATGTGTATGTAAAAGCGAATAAAATTCACATACTGATACTGAATGTAATAATGTTTTTCCAAAATATATGCATAAACGTGATAAATCAAACAAACTGAAATATTTTTAACATGTTGGATACAAGCCGATATTAAAATTTGTTCTTTAGTAAATATATCAATGTTATTTTTAAGAGCATACATGTATAATTTTCCAATCCTTTACAGTTTTTGAATTGCATATATGTCAATTTCGTTTGTTTACTTTAAATTCAAGTATCATACAGGGTTATTCTGTTGTCAGAAATATACTTACTTAATGGTTTTCCAGGAACATTTCTACACTCGCATTTTTAAATAAAGCTAATAACGATACTAATTCAGACCCAAGAGAAAGAACATAGAATGTGATTGAAAATTTATTGTAATCTTGTTGGACACTGAAATATTCGTTATCCAACAAAATTATTTTGGTGGTAGGTACTGATTTTCAGTTTCATTTGTTCTTTTGAACATTTTGATCACATTTGAGATAATTGATAATCTTTCATTCATATTAACTACAAGAATATTTATAACAATAAAAATGATAAACTTACGGGCCGATGTAGACACTATGGTCACGTTTATTTTAACGACTTTATTGTTATTTATAACCTGAAAATAGAACAGAATATTTATTCTACCCCATATACATATACCCCATATACAACAAGCGAAAACATATTTTTAGTAGTCAAAAGAAAATAATAACATTAATTGTTCAAATTATTATCCGTTATTATTATGCTTTTGTAAAAAATCCGATATTCTGGATATGAAGTCAATATTCTAATACATTTCTGTAGCCAGATAAATTTAAGGAATGAAAAATTAACTTTTTAAAAAATTTTATTTTACTTAACAAACGTTTTACTCTGATAAAAAATAAGGAATGACAATTTTACAATTTTACATATATTTATAAGTTAGCTTGTGCTGACGAAGCAGGTCGAAGACCGGCTTGCAAGCTTGCACTTAGAGTTCATATAACTCCTCCCCTGTTAGATGAAGGCTTCGGGTTCTTCAGAAGTCGAAGGCTGAATAATTTTGGGTTCCGTTTCTTTTTTGAATAATTTCTTCATATGTTTGTTTTTCCACAAAAAACAGCCAATGGTTAGGATCACCAGGGTGCTGATAAAGGACCATTGGAGCCAAGTTTTTGATTTTGGTTCATTGATGTCATCTATGGAAAATTGATTGATAGCTGATATTTGATTTTGAATTTTGTGTATATCTTCTAATGGAATGCTGTCTATAGATAATGGTTTTTGGTTCAAAGTATGAAGATGTGCGTTGTCACTATGGATAGTATGTAAAATTAGTGGTTTTCCGAAAGTTCTGGTTGTGCTGAAACCAAATTTATAATTTGAAACTTCAATGCTGCAATTTTTGGGAACATGGACCAAAGCGTTGTTGCGAATTGTGATGTATTGGTCATCAGGACATCTAGATTTGATTTTCATTTCTTCTGTCGTAATGATTATCAAATATTCATTATTGACTTTATTGAATATTTGGATCGGATGTTGAATAGGTGTATGGATACAGGTGGCTTCTTCATCTTTGATGAGGGCGGCAATGCAAACGTCGGTTTTAGTTTCTAACTTTTCTTGTTGACAAATGTAGTTTTCCTCCAAAGGGATGCAGATATCTTCCATATATTGGTGTTTCTCGTCGGTTAGAGCCAAATAAGGTTTTTCGGGTATGATAATGGTATCGTTTTTGGTAGGAATTGGGTAGAGGTGAAAATATTGGAATAATTTTGGAAAAACTATAGGGATTTCTATGGCAAAAATTATTTTATCATTTGTGAAATAACAATTTGTGAATATTATGGAATACCAAGAATTTAAATCTATATTTAAAATTTCGTCAGTTTTGTAATTTTTTCGTAATTTACTTAATGCATTTTTTAGTTCTCGTGGCGTTAATATATCCGGGTGAACAGTATGTAATTTAGCGAAAGTTACGGCATTTTCTAAGTTTTCTAGAAAATTCGTAATTCTAATAGCATTTATAAAGATTTGATCAAGAATATTAGAATATATAGAGAATTTATAAAATTCATCTGCCAAGCCATCAATATAGGATTGGTAGTTTCTAATGTATTGTGAAATGTTCTTTTGATTATTAATTATTGAATTTAAAGTGTTTGAATATTTATCTATTATTTCGTTTGATAGTGAGATTTGTGAATTTATTTCCTGGACTATATTTTGTTGATTATTTTTTAATGTGTTTATTGCTTTCTCGAATTTTTCTCCATCTGTTGCGTCGAGAGTACCGAATAAAAATTTTTGAATACTACCTCCCATGTTTACTAATCCACGTCGATATCTAGAATTTTTAAATAAATTTATATTATCTAACTTATTTGGTAATTCATTAATAATAGGTCTTAAATGATCATATTTATTTTTTAGAGATAATGAGTAAATAGATTTTTCGAGATTCGTGGAATTGTTAAGTGCTTCGTATGAGGCTATTGTCTCCGTAATTTGAGAGGCAAGGGATTGTATGTCTATGTCATGTAAAAAGATATGTTTGTTAGTAATAATGTGTGTGAAACCAAGTTTAAAAGAAAGAATACCCGGTGAATTACTGATATCAGTAACAGTTATCTCTTGACTTTTAGTTTTCGTCATCAGTTTCAACAGAATTAGTAAGGTCATTAGTCTTGGAGTCATTTTGTCCCTGTAAAGAAGAAAACGGTTTCTTGAGCTCCTTTATATGAATAATATATTTTTTATTTTTATTATTTTCAATTTCAACTTTATTTCTATCTAATAACTTCGTTATGGTAAATGGTCCAATAAACTTATTATTTTTCTTATTTCTATAGTATGGATTTTTCTTATAAACTACTTGATTAACCTTAAATTCTACATTTTCATTACCATTTACATTATGCTTACTAATTAATTTTTCTTTACCTTTAACTAAAGATTCATTAACTTTATTATATACATGTTCTATTTTATCTTTATGATTTTGGACATAACTTGAAAATAACTCTTTAGGCATAAAAATTTCTTCAGGATTTCTGGAATTTGTATGTCCGAATACAAGTTCGAAAGGTGTGAAACCAGTCGCACTGTGTATTGAGCTATTATATCCAAGAATGGCATAATTAATTAAATCATCGTCATTAGGGTACAACTCTTTTAGGATTCGTAAATGTTCGATCAACGTTGAATGGAATCGTTCAATAATTCCATTCGACTCATGGTGACCGGGTGTGGTAAAATGTGTTTTTATTTTATGTAAATTTAGAAGTTCACGAACTGTATCATTTTTAAACTCTGTACCACTGTCTAGGACAATTGTTTTAGGTATACCGAAACTTGCAAAATATTTTGTTAAACCGTCACAAATGTTTATTGCTGTTTTTCCGGGAATAGGGATAGACTGAGCAAATTTTGAAAAAGGATCAATTATTGTTACGTAAATCTTTTTATTATAGTGAAAAATGTCTATATGTAATATTTCAAATGGTTTTAAGGGTGTTTCAGTTAAATTTAGTGGTACATAGGGATTTTTTCGAGCATATTTAGTTCGCTGACAGATGTCACAAGAATTAATATATGAAGTGATTGTTTTTTGCATATTTGTCCAATAATAATTTCGCTTTAAATAATTTAATGTTTCCTCAATACCTCGGTGATTAGTTTTCCCTTTAAGATGATTTTTTATTAACATTATTTGTTCCTCGATATCTTTAATAGTATTTACTAAACGTGTACACATGATTAATTTCAAAATATCCTTTTTTAATATTTCTGTATATATTTCATTAAATTGAGGTACAAATTTTCTATCATCAAAATATATATGATAGGTTTTATTAGGACCTAAATAATTTTTTAGAAAATCTATTATTTGTTTCCGATTATTTTCGAATGGTAATTTTAAGGTTATAATTTTTTGTTTATTATAATTTTCGGTTTTAACAAATATTTGTTCATTATTGTGTTTAAAAACTAAGATTTGATTATTTTTATTGTTAATTATTTCGTCTAATATGAGAATGCCATCATTTTCGACTTCTTTCGAAAGTGAATGTGGAGTCTCATCAGAATCAGATTTATTTGGAGGTTGTATTTGAATATCTGAGATTATTTTTATTTTTGATTTATTTTTTGTTTATAACTAGGGCCAGCTTCTTCGAAATCTTTATCAGAAATGTAATTATTGGGGTTTTCGGCTATATTTTTTAAAATTTCTAAGCTTTCTATATTTATATCACCTGGGTTATTATCTGTAGATTCAGTTTCAAGAGCATTTAATTTAATTCTACTTAATGCATCTGCATTACTGTTTAGTTTGCCTTTTTTGTAAACTATTTTGTAATCATACTCCTCCAATTTGAGGCGCCATCTTATTAATTTTGAATTGGGCTCCTTCAAATTGAATAGCCAGACTAACGGGCGATGATCAGTTTGAATAATAAAGGTTTTCCCAAAGAGATATGCACGGAAATACTTACAGGCCCACACAATTGCCAGAAGTTCTTTCTCTATTGTGCTGTACCTCTGTTCCGTTTCGTTAAGAGTTCGTGACGCGTACGCCACTGGTTTATCCTGACCTACGATACCTTGAGATAATACTGCACCGAGGGCAACGTCTGATGCGTCGGTGGTTAGTATAAAAGATTTTGAAAAGTCAGGATACTGAAGAATCGGACTATTACATAAAATTTTCTTACAAGTGTTAAAACATTCAATAAAATTTTGATTGTGAATTACTTTCGCATTCTTTTTCAAACAAATAGTCATAGGTTTTGTAATATTGGCGAAATCTTTAATGAATCTACGATAATAGCCTAACAGACCCAAAAAGGATTTTATTTCTTTTTGTGTCCGTGGAATTGGAAAGTTTTGAACTGCCCTTATTTTATCGGGGTTAGGTTTCACTCCCTCAGGTGTGATAACGTGACCCAAATAAGCAACTGTTTTCTGTAAAAACTCAGATTTATCCAATTGAATTTTGAAATTTGCTTTTCTCAACCTATCAAATACATCTCTAACTCTAGAAATATGTTCTTGTAATGAAGTGCTAAATATTAAAATATCATCTAAGTAAACAATGCAAATGACATTATTTAATCCTCTTAGGACATTGTCCATGACCCTTTGAAAGGTCGATGGAGCATTTTTAAGTCCAAACGGCATACGAGTGAACTCGTAGTGGCCATCGAGAGCCGTAAATGCCGTCTTTGGTATGTCTTGTGCATCAATTTCTATTTGATGATAACCAGACGCTAAGTCTAAGGTTGTAAAATAATTCGCTCTACCTAGCTTATCTAACATTTCCGTAATGTTAGGTATAGGATACTTATCACTAATACTTTTCTCATTTAACTTCCTATAATCTATAACTAAGCGATAATTTTGTTCACCTGTCTTATTATTAAACTTTTTTGGGACAACCCATATGTTAGAACTAAAGGGACTGGTGGAAGGACGAATTATTCCTTGTTCAAGCATTTTATTAATTTGTTTACAAACTTCTTGTTTGTGAACTTCTGGGAAACGATATGATTTACAATAAATTGGTTTATCGTCAGTTAAATTAATTTTATGTTTGACTTCATTAGAAAAGCTCAAAGGAATACTTTCTGAATAAAATATATCCCTGTATTCAAAACATAAATTTGAAATTGCTTCTGTTTCCTCGTCATTGCAATGATCTAAACTTAATTTATTTAGGTTATTTTTTAAAATATTATCTAAATTTGGA
Source organism: Psylliodes chrysocephalus (assembly GCA_927349885.1). NCBI lineage: Eukaryota > Metazoa > Arthropoda > Insecta > Coleoptera > Chrysomelidae > Psylliodes > Psylliodes chrysocephalus. The sequence goes on along the minus strand of OV651816.1, from coordinate 680,640 downwards.
TCAATATTTAAATTTTCGGTATTTTTTATAAAATTTATTTCGTTAATATTTAATTCATGTACTATAAAAGGTTCTGTAATTGTAATTTTAGATGGTTTAGTATTATGGTTCGTTATTGTAGTAAATGCAAAGAAATTTTTTATGTTTACAATTCCGTCGTGTGTCTCCAGATTGTCGTCGAAAGTTATCTTGTCAAGTAATCCGATACCTTCCTGCTGATAAACTGGCAACTTAACTACCATTTCGGTGTTTCCAGGAATTATTATTGAATAATTATTTAATTTTTGTTTTTGATTTATTTTAAGTACATTGTCAAATTCTAAAGGAATATTAGTATGGGGTGTGATTAATAATTTGGCATCTACATTTATTATTGCTTGAAGTTTTTTTAATAAGTCCATTCCTATAAGCCCTTGATATTTATCATTAAAATTAAATATATAAAATTTATGTGTACCTTGTACATTAAAATCTTCAAAAATGGGTATATACGCTACCTCATTATGAAAACTTATATTATGAGAAGTTTGAATCTGAAAATTTTCGTTTTCAATGAATTGAGAATAAAACTTACTAGCTAATTCGGAGTTCAATAAACTTCGAGAACTTCCAGTGTCTATCAAGAAGTTTGCTCCTAACTGATTTATATAAATATGGGGTAGTTCATTTTCTACTAAGTGATTAATTTTTATTAAGTCTTTTTGCCATTCGTCGTGGCCTCTGGAAAATTTACATGTTCACCATTCTGAATAGAATTATCAAAATCATAATCGTAATTTTCACATTGATCAATTTGATTTTCGAATTGGTTTTCAAAATCAGAAGAGTGAGCATCATTAAATGTTTCCATATTATGCAACTGGGGTGCAAAATTCCTAGATCTGTTTGATTGGAAATAATTTCGATTATTATTTGATTTTTGGACTGTAGGATTTCTAGAACTAGTAGACATTGGTTCCGGTTTATTAGCAGGGATTTGACCGGTTGGTTTAAATACGTCTGCCGGAGGTCCGAAAACTTGTCTATTTGTAAAATATTGTTGAGGTTGTAAGTTTTGTCTGGGTTGTATGTTAAATGGTTGAGAAGGAAATTGATTGTATGAATTATTTCTAAAATTCTGATTATTATAACCATTATAATTATTTTGGAAACTATTATTAGGACCTTGGTATGAGTTTGATCTTTGATTATTAAAATTTTGATAATTATTTCTACTTTGGTGACTATTTCGGTGACCATTTCGGGGGTTAGATTTACTATTATTATTATTAATATTGGAATTTTGAAAAAATTCATTTTGTTTTTGACTTAATATGAAATTTTCTTCTTCTAAAACATGAGACATTGCCATTTCCAGTGAATCAGGATTTCTTAATCTTACTAAATCTTGTACACGGCCAGTTAAGCCACGAATAAAAGTTTTTAAAGCTAATTCATCATAATTTTTAATTCTAAACGTTCTTTCTTCCGTAGTTAAATTCATTGAAATTAATTTTGAAGCAATGGCACTTCTGGATTGTTGAATACGTTGTCCAAAATTTATAAAAGATTCATTTCTTAATGGCCTTAAAATAATTAATTCTTGAACTAAACAATCAAGGTTTCTTTGGTCTCCGAAACTAAGTCTTAAAAGATTTTTTAAACTATCCCAAACTCTTACTTCTGGTCTAGAACCTACTAATCTTAATGCATTACCAGATAATTTTCCAATTATTGCTCTTAATAAAAAACTATTTATTGGATCGTTCCTATTTTGAGTATTTTTATATTGGCTAATTAAACAATCACAATGTTCTAAAAATATCTCCAAGATTCCACTGTCTCCATCAAAAATTGGTATTGTGTCTATATTCAGTTTCATTAAAGAGTGATTAACACCACTAACAGGAACAACTGAATCTTGACTACCGTTACCCATTGTGTTTGTTTTTAGACTTAAATTACTAATTGTTTCTATTAATTCGTCAATTTTTGCAAATTTAATTTAAAGTTAAAAATCTCTTAAAATATTATATACACTAATATTTAAAGTTTAAAACTTGGAATCATATATTCAATATTCGTGCAAAAATTATAAATGTTTATTTTATTTTTCAAACTTACTTATCTCCTAAATTTCTTTTAAATATATTATATTCGTTAATAATTTAAAAGATAAAAATCATGGAATTCTATATTCACTAGTTATCCACAACTGATTCCCTAATTTTACCAAAGATAAAAAAATGTAAAAAGGAAAAGAAAGGATTGGCTTACCACGTCCTTGGCTGATGGTTCTGCTCCACGAAGAATTGAAATTCACGTCGTCTTCACTTTGTTCACAAGAAAAACGACTTGAAGCATCCGAATGACTGCGCCAGATAAATTTAAGGAATGAAAAATTAACTTTTTAAAAAATTTTATTTTACTTAACAAACGTTTTACTCTGATAAAAAATAAGGAATGACAATTTTACAATTTTACATATATTTATAAGTTAGCTTGTGCTGACGAAGCAGGTCGAAGACCAGCTTGCAAGCTTGCACTTAGAGTTCATATAACTAGCCACATTGTTAATTTTTAATGTTCAATAGTATTTTTTTCGATTATTTTTTGAATATGGTTATTATGCAAATCTTATTTTTAAGTGTATTTCGGACAACAGATTGGGATTCACCAATTAAATTAGAAGTCTTTTACAGCGTATTTAACAGCTAATGTTAAAGGTATCGAATGTCCTACCTCTATTTTGGTCAGTTGTTAGTAAATTGCAACACTGTTAAAGATTTACTTTATAAGAGTAAAATATACAATACGTTTGAAAATTGTATACAATATTTGGACAACACGAACGACACAAGTAGCTACTTGTGTACTAAGAGCGAAAAGTGATACTTTGCCGCTTCAGACAGGAAGTTAGCCATGCGACGCGTAACGGAGCGTGGCAATCTGTCGAAAGCGGCAACGAACTTTTTGCTCAAATTGCACACCAGAATTTTTCTACGATCACACTTTTTTAAGAAATTGATATAAAAACTAAACATTTGTCGTAAGTGTATAATGTGTTGCTTATAACTAGGATAATTATAAAAAAAGCAGTTCATATTTAAAGTCCATGTTAATTTTTTTTTTATTAGTTGAATAACTGTGGTAGGAACCAATTAGCCAGACTTTTGTTTCTGTTCCACGAATACTCAATATTGTTTTAAATCCACAAATACACAAATATTTGTTAGTATCTCTATTGTTAGTATTTAAGTATGTGTGCTTATATAAATTTTTCTTTTTTATTTTTTTTTGTTGTATTATATTACATATTTATATTTTTTTTGTAAATAATTTTTTTTTATTTTATTTTTTTAAATATATTTTTTTTTTTGTTTTTTTCAATGCACGAAAAATTTTTGTGATCATGTTAACTTGAATAACATAACAAAAAACATGTACCGACGTACAAATGACTTGAACATTATTTATTTAAAAAAATATTATTATATTATAGCTAGTTTAAATTAGACAAGCAACAAAGCTGTCATTTTTGTCGTTTTTGAGTTTTCTTCATAATTCGAAATTTACACGGTATATTTTAGAAAAATTATGTAAAGGGCAAGAAATATTGAGAATAATTTAAGAAGTAACTTTTATTTTAAGAATATTTTTCTACAAACGTAAATAACAGATATATATTTCATAAAATATAAAAATGATGCCCTATTAAGTACCTCAGGCCAGGAAAAAAGCTTAATTTTAAAGGTTGGTGTTTTTCTCTGTATTTCTTCATAAATTATCGAGTATACAGACACACAAACACAAACAAACAAACACACACTCACACACACACACACACACACACACACACACACACACACACACACATACACACCGGGAAATCATTGTGCGGCCACATGACACTGACGTGAATTATGGGGACAATGAAATTTCTGCATGTATTGTATGTAGAATCTTTTGATCTATTTATAGCTATTTAAATTATTTAGATACACTCCTTCTTTTGCCACTTTTAATGCAAACAGACTTAGGGGGTCAGTCCTCTAAAAGATAGATATAGTTATATATTACGGTATAATGTCTAATGTGGCCATACACACTCCCTTACACACTTTTTTCTCAAGGTCGTGCTTTTTATCGGAAATTAAGCTATTACCAACATAATGGGGTCATACACACACATTGTTGTCACATCATTTGAAGACTCGTTAAGAATAAGGCAAATCTCGCAACTACCTTCACTGAGAAGAACAATACTTAAGTGTTTATAAATTATTAGACTTGATATGGTTTAACAGTTTTGAAATAATACTCTATCTACTCTTGAAACATTAAAGCGATGCCTTTTTTATTTTAAAATATGCTATGAACGTATACATTTATGAACATTTTATTAGATCTAATATGGCAGTTCACGTTTTTTATTTATTTTTGTAACCAAATTAGAAAGTTTAAGTTATTCCAACAAAGGATAATATGTTGGATAGAACTGGGTTTAATTAACTACACAAAGAATAGGTATATAAATCATTTTAATGTCAAAAATTTCAAACATAACTGAATTTGAGATGAATATTTAACTTCATGGCAAGGGCCCAGCTTAATCAGGTTGACAACTAATTGTCTATCGAAATCCGAAGTCAAGTAGGGTCCAGCAAGGTTAGTAGTTGGATGCATGATCAGGTCGTTCATACTATATGGGGAAAACCGTAGCTCGTATAATTACAGCGTAGTGGCGTAGTTGCGTAATAGCCGCAGCTCGTAGGTACTATATCATTAAGTACGAGGAATAATAAGGATATGCTGTGCTTTGGAAGGGGCATAAAGCCGGTGGTCCTGAGTATATGGATGTTGGGTTTGTTGAAGTTACCTATTTCTGATGGTTGGGACATTAGAGAGTTCGTCAAATTTCCCAGTTAGGGGTAGCGTACTCCCGGCGTCGTTTATTAGCCCTGGTAGCAGATATAGACCATTTTTTTTTATTTTAAAACATTCTTCAACAGTAGTTTCTGCAACAAGATATGATGATATGGATATGATGGCTATTATCGCACGAGAACGAAATTTGAGCACGAAACTTTTTGTTATATAGGATCTGTGATCGATCGGTAGAACTTCTGTTTTCAACACAGTGGGCCAAGGTTCGATTCTACCCCATAACTTTTTTTTTATTATTTTGTGATACAGTCAATCTGTATACAACTCAACAATTGAAAATTCTCAAAACTCGACGTATTGCCTAACAAAACGTCCGGCAATACGTCTCGTATAATCGAGAATTTTCAGTTGTCTAGTTGTATAATGTACGACAATTAGTTTGACAGATTTGACAGATTTCATTATCATGCAGTTTTCTTAGAAGTAGAATGGTTATAAAATATAATAGTTCAGTTGAACACAACGGCATACTTTTTCATTTTGGATTCTGTGCGTAGATTAGTTAATTACTATATGTGGTTGTAGAAAAACGTATTTTTTTGCAATATTAAATTTTTTATGTCTGACATTTCAAAGAGCTGAACTTTAGATATGTATGTTTAATTTCACTTGTTTTTCATTTTTCTTTGTCAGTACTACGATTACCTACAAGATGTCAATTAATTAAAATGGACACAACTTTGGGAAGTTCCATTTACAATATAATTAATTATTATATAATAATAATGTAATATATATACAGGGTGATCAACTTATACTCTGGAGTTTGATATCTCTGTTTTGATACGAAAAAAGTTTTAAAAACAAATTATAGATACAGTCCCCGCATTTTAAAATTATTTCGTAATGTACCGGATATTTCATAAAGTCACAGAAGTTATGTTTTTTTTACTGGAACACCCTATGTGTTATCTTGAATAATTTAGTAGTAGTCTAGTTTTGTTGCAACTCATCATGTTTTTGATATCTTCTATTTTGTATACAGGGTAATCCAAAACTCACGACCATGATACTCTCGTTAATTTCAAATGGAACACCCCCGTATCTAATATCATTTTCATAAACTTCTTACAAAATACTTTTACTTTTGTTAAGCATTCCCTATAACTAAATGTTACAGTCGTAGAATTTTTTCTATTTTCAATAATAAAACGATATAGGTGCAGTACCCAAAAATAACTAGATTATTTAAATAATGCAACAGCTAGTATTATTTAAAAGAATAAATCAATTCCAGTTTACCTGAAAATTAATGAAACATGTAATATTTTTAAAATACAGAATTAGTCGAAAGCTAACACGTTTCAATTTTATTATATTTAGTTAATTATTGTCTATTTCTGATTTTTATAACTTGCAGTTGGCATACCGCATCACCTTTATTTTATTATAGCCTACTATCAGTTTTCTGTTGTAAACAGGATCGCGGTCGGTCGGGAACAAGAAACTATGAACAATACCCATTACCCACATTGTGGGGTCTTCGAAAACACACCAAAGCGGGTATCTTTTTTATTCGACCTACCTAATTGGTGTTCTTTTAAATCTCTTATTGCGTGGTTTTTGGTAAAAAACAAAAATTCTCTATTGGTAATGGTGTCTGAGAAGCAATTTTTTTTGTGAAACGCTTATGCGCGTCGGCCGCAACCTTTTTCTGTCGCGCATCGTTCGTCGAAGGTCAGTGTGTGAATTAAAAGCACTTACAAGTTACCCTGAAAATGCTGGCCAGAATTTAATTAATTTTGGCTAGATATTTTTCAAAATTTTGTATGTTAGGCCATTATTTACAGGTGATTTAAATAAATTACGCGCTCGTCTATTTCATACCTGTAAATCTAATATAAGGAATTTACCGCCTACTGAGGATGCATTTCATTAGCATATATTAAGAGCTGCCTATCAATTGATTGTCTTGAAGAGCAATATTTTAATAAACCCAGAAATTCCCATCTCCGTTGATTTTCTTTGAGATTTAAAAGAAAATAATTTACTCGTTCCAAAATTGACCACAATAAGTGTTCGTCCCGATGTACAATCAAAGAAGTAGAGAGGGTAGAACGATAAGGTACCGTCTGCGCATCCATCACGAGTGTATAAATTATGCGTGATTCAGCCTTTCACTCTTACACACGTAAATGACAAGGAGAGGTTGCCCTAAAGCACTGTAAACAAATTCCAGGATCGACTTTATTCAGCGATTATGTTCATGTTCAGCTCTGTTTTTTGTTTGTGTTTTGGCTGATGTAAGCTTTTTTGGCGTCAATTCTTTGTTATCTTGCTTATATTTATGATTTTTTATGCTTTTATTCCGATTTAGTATTAAATTATACTTGTTAATTATTTTTCGATGCACTATTTTATAATTGTTGCACAAAATGTTGTTAAACCGTCCCTGAATTTTGTTTACAAAATGTGCAAAACGAAATTGTGCATAGTGTCCAGACTTTTTCATTGACAGTTATTATTCTACCCCTCTCCACTTCATTGTGTACAATCAGTGTTGTTCCTACAACGGGATTTTTGAATTGTACAACTTTCAGTGTCAAAATTGTGCACTTTTACTTTCGATTGTACAACCACTAATTAATCTTCTTCTTTTTTATTGACAGACTATGGCCTACTACTTTCCCATGCTTAAAATTCTTCTTTTTTCCAGTTTAAAATATATTTTTGATGTAAAACGGTGTACTGATTGGTCGCGAATGGCGCCAAATTTAAACTTTTTTTTTATTAATTTTAATGAATGCTATTTAACATATCGTAGACTTTTTGAGCGAAGAAAACCTT